>WEIT01000067.1:9086-62385 GCA_013389985.1 Dryoscopus gambensis
GAGAGGGTTGGAGTGGATCAGAGCGAGGGGCTCCCCCCTTCCAAGCCGATGGAAGGTCCCCCGGGGGTTTCTGATGTTCTGAACAAGTCCAGAGGAGAAGAAAGACAAAAAGACCGAGTCCCAGAAAAATCACGTTCCTTCTCTCTCTCTCTGAAGAAGCAGAGCTGAAAAAACCCTGAAAAGCCAGAAGGGTGCTTCTTTCACTTCTCGCACAGCAGCAGCTGCTGATCTCTGTCCTTGAAGTCCAGATTGGGGGTTTTTTTAAGAGTTCCCTCAGTTTTTCTCTCCTTGCAGGCTCAGTTTAAAAGCACAGGAAAGCTCAAGATCATGTCTGGGCAGGGAGGGAGGGTAGGGGATGCGACAGCACAAAGTCACCCCCAGACAAGCTGTCACTTCCATGGCTCATCCTGGGCTCCCTTGGATGGGCCTCGACTCGATGATGCCATCAGAGATGGATCGTGGCCTCTTCCCTGGATGAGACGCCAGAATTCCCGACTGGAATGACAGTGACAAAAAGCCAAACCAGCTCCACCCGATCTCTCTTGTCCTTGAGGGGAGCAACAGCTCCCAGGATTTGGGAAGTCCTTCACGCCAGGACTTCGGGCTGATCCAGGTAATTCTGGTTTTCCCCTTGAAATGACACGGCTCCGCTGTCTCGGCAGAAATCTGGGAGTGGAAGTATCCAATATTTCAATTTCTCCTCCTTCCGAGATGGGAACAAACACAGCCCGCAGGGAATTTGGCCGTCGGGATTTCCACGGCCATCGCTCACCCGGCTCAGGGACACCAGTCCGGGAGGCACCAAACCCTCCCTCAGCCCAGTTTGCCAACTGGGAGAGGACTTGGAGGGGATCCTGAGACAAGCAGAACTGGGACCTCTCACCCCATCCCCACATCGCCTCCATCCTGGAATGACTGAGGAACAGGAGATGATCCCACAGCATTCCATCCTCCCATCAGCTCTGCGCTCCCAAAAGCAGCAAAATCCCATTCATGAATTCTTCTACTTCCACTTTGCTCAGTGGGATTCCTTCCAGAACATTGTAAATGCCTCTAAATTTGGGATCCTTTCAAATCTGGGCAGGATTTGGGCTCTGCATGGCATTTCTTTGGTTGGCGGGGACTTTTTGGGGTCAATGAAGAAGGTTCCGAAGGCAAACAAAACCTCGGCTGAGTTTGGGTGACTGGAAAAGGAACAATTTATTTCCGGAGCTGTCAGGGCAGTGGTTTTTTTTGGCCACCCCTCTTCTCACCAAATCGCAGAACTCATCCCTGAAAAAACACTGCGGACCCGTTTCTCTTCCCACTGAGAGCGTGGCTGGCACGCCTGGATGATTTATCCGTGCGCTTTTATGGATCACGCGTTGGGAGTTAATCTGGGCTTGCGACAGCTGCTAAAAACTCATCCATTTGGAAAAAATTCCTGCTGCCAGATGAATAAAACCAAGCTGGTCTCTGTTTCTTGTAACGTCCGGGATGACAGGGACTCTCATGAGCTTCAAATGGTTTTTTTCTGATTCTGGTCCAACTTTTGGGTTGTTTGTTTTTTGGGTTTCATTGGTGGACGCTCAGCCGCAGGAAATCAGAGGTCTCGAGTGGGATGGGTGCATTTATAGAACCCTGGAATGGTTTGGATGGGAAGGGACCTTAAGGATCATCCCCTTCCCACCCCATTCCATGGCAGGGACACCTCCCACTGTCCCAGGTTGCTCAAAGCCCCAATGTCCAGCCTGGCCTTGGGCACTGCCAGGGATCCAGGGGCAGCCACAGCTGCTCTGGGAATTCCAGCCCAGCCCCTCCCCACCCTCCCAGGGAACAATTTCTTCCCAATATCCCATCCAGCCCTGCCCTCTGGCAGTGGGAAGCCATTCCCTGTGTCCTGTCCCTCCGGGCTCTTCACGTGATACCTCATCCCTTATTATCCTTTTGACATTGCTTGGATAACACGGACATTCTGGGAGGGAATGAATTCCCAGGATTTGCCACTGAATTATTTTGCTTCTTTATTTCTGTGTCTTGGAGTTTTCTTCTCACTCTGGGCTCTGCAAATCTTCGATGGTCAGTTCGGCTGCGCTTTAAAAACATCCACACAGAGGCTAAAGAAATGCTTTTTATTCTTATTATTGTGCTTTTTTATTGCCATCTCCTTTCCAGCTTTCTCCGTTTCCTTTGGGATTCTCTGAGGATCGGGATTCTCTGAGGGTCAGAATCATCCCAGGATTGTTCTGCTTCTCTTGCTCAGCCTTGGCTCCTTTCAGTCCGTGGCTTTGGGTGCTGCGCAGTGGGAAGGTGCCGAGCTCCGAGTCCCAGCTCGCTCGGCCCCTTGGGAACAGCCAGGAGGGCTGGAGAGGGGTCACATCCCACATTTGGGAAGGGAATCCCTGTGTGATCCGATCCCTGCCGGCTTTGAGCAAGAATCAGTTTCGGAATGAGATGTTAAATGTTCCGACCGATCCAATATCAGCATCCGGATGTGCTCCGTGGCAGGAGGCCCCGAATGGGATTAGCGGGATGCTGAGGGGCCACACCCAAGATCCAGCACCAAACGGGATCTAATTCCCTCCCCTTTTAGTTTGGAGCTCTTTGGATCCTTGTTAGAATCACAAAATTGTTAATTTTGGAAAAGGTCTCCAACACCGAGGCAATCGCCCCCAGCACCGCCGAGGCCACCACTGACCGCGTCCCCAAGAGCCACATCCACGTGGATTTAAATCCCTCCGGGAATGGGGACGCCACCACTGCCCCGGGCTGGACAGCTCTTTTCCAGGAAGAAATTTTCCCAAAATCCAGCCTAAACTCCTCCGGCACAACTCGAGTGCCACAACGGCACATTCTCAGCCTCCCGCTGCTGTGAAGGCATTCCCGATGCATATTCCTGCTGCACCTCATCTCCAGCAGGACGGGAGATTCCCCAGATGATTTGGGAACAACCTCAGTGGGGCCCAGGCTCTGAATGGTCCTGTCAGCATCCTCCCAGATCCTGCCGAATTCCTGCTCCCCGGGATTGTGAATCACTCTAAAAACCGGGAAGAGGAGCCGAGGTGATGCGCGATTTATGAAACCCAACACCGCAACACCACGGGAGCTGTAAAATCCAGGGAATTCTGGAGTTCATATACACATCAACACCGCGGAGCGAGGAGTCTCAGCAGGCGGATCCAGGGGAGGGAAAAAAGGTGTCTGGATATCTTGATACCAACAAAGTGTCAGCAATTTGGAAGGAAAACACGGAAAAGCACTGGAGGAATTGCCCAAAGGGCTCCCTCGGCACTTAGGGAAATGAAAAGAACAATTCAGCTTATTAAACAAACTATGGATGTTTTCCCGGGATTTTTCCGAGTCATCTGGAATATATTAAGGGGAAAAGAGATGTCAGAAAGTTGGGAATCGGGATCAAGTAGCAGATGACGTTTCAATTTCGGATCTCACTTCCATGAGCATGGAAGTCATAAAAATAGCCTGGATATCGGACACGGAACGCGCCAGCACACACGATTGGTTCTTGAGGGATTTTGGGAATGAGACACATGGATCATTTAAATTGCACCTGAGGGAGATCCGAGCAGGGCCTGGATCTTTGGAGAAGCCTCTGGTTCAGCACTGGAAGAATTGATGTTAAATGACCAGACCTCGCTCTGAACAGCATTTTGGATTCCGGAGATGGGAATGTTTTCCATGGTGGGATAATCTCTGTCCCTGCTCCGATGTCGGTTCGATCCTACAAGCGGAGTCACAAAGGTTTGCTTTGAAATCTGTCCACAATAGCCCAAGAGATCCAGCTTTTATCTCCCGATATCATGTCTGGGATCTGCGGTGAGATTCCGGGCTGGTGCTGGCTGGTGGGATCCAGTAAGAGCCCTCATTCCTGGAGGGATTTCATATCCCTGTGGATGTGGCACCTGGGGGACGTGAGGCAGTGGTGGGGAATGGTTGGACTCGATCTTGGAGGGCTTTTCCAACCTCGGCGATTGTGTCCTTCCGTTACTCCAAGCGTACCACAGAGAATTCCATCCCAAATGAGTTTTCCCGTTCTAAAAATAGGGAAGCACTGGGATAATGGCTCGTTCTGGAAGAGGCAAAGAGCAGCCACTCCCCCCGCACCACCGGGATTATTCGGACTTCTTTATGCCTCTCATAAATCCTCGTTTTCATGGAATGAGGAGGGACAATCCTTCCCCATCCGGGATCTGCTCTGGCCCACTCACCATCCTCATGCTCGGAAGGAGAGCAGGATGTTCTCCGGGATTTAGCAATCCGAGTTTCCTTGAATTTTTGCAGTGACATCCCTTATGGACATCACCCATTATCCCGATTAATGGGGATTTTCCTGGGGGTGGCAGGGGCTTTTGGAGGGGCAAAGGGTCTGCTTGTGTGAGGAGAACCTGTGGAGAAGGGAAGAAGGGAAGGAGAAGGGAAGGAGGAGGGAAGGAGGAGGGAAGAGGGAAGAAGGGAAAAAGGGAAGAAAGGAAGCTGAGAAGATGGGAAGAAGGGAAGAAGGAAGGGAAAAGGGNGGGAAGAAGGGGATAAGGGAAGAAGAAAGGAAGAAGAAGAAAAAAGGGGAGAAGGAAAGAAAGGAAGAGTGGAAGCAGGAAAGAAAGAAAGAATGGAAGAGGGGAAAAAGGGAAGGGAAGAAGGGAAAAGGGAAAAAGGGAAGAAGGGAAGATTGCCTTTGTGCAAGCCATGAAAAATGGCCTGCGCATCCACTGACAGAAAATCATGGAATTATAGAATTGTTAAGGTTGGAAAAGACCTTTAAAATCAAGTCAAACCATCAACCCAGCACCATCACCATGTTCGCCACGTCAACGTGTCCTCAAGTGCCACAGCCACACTTTGTGGAACGTTTCCAGGGATGGCAATTCCACCGCTGCCCTGAGCAGTCTGTTCCAATGATCTACTCCCCCTTTCCATGAAAAAAATTCCTACTATTTAAGAATATAAACCTCTTTATGTGTGTGCAACATGTTTCACGTGGTTTTAATCCTGAGTGAGGGAAGGGAGGGATGAAGTGGTGATGAGGGAGGTCCAAAAACTGGGAGAGACACTGGGAAGAGGACACTGGGAATTCTGGCTTGCTGTTCTCCTCAACTTATGGTTTTGCTGCCTCCTAAATTCCTGCAACTCCTGGCCTGAATCCACCACCATTCTCCAGGAGCTGAATTTGAACCTTTGCTCGTGGTGGAAACTACCGGACATGGCAGCACCTGCACCACGAGGGGAATTCATGGAAAACATTTTGGAAATTGGGAGCAGCACCCAAAACTCTCGTGGGATGTGCTGCAACCATGAGCTGATGTTCCCACTCCACCCCTTGTGGCACCATTTCATTCCACAGGGGTAAAATATTCCTAAATTTCTTCCCTGTGGCCTCTTGCAATGTGAACTGGGCTGAGCTTAAAATCTGGATTATTCCAAGCGGAACTTTAGGCAGCTTTAGCCGAGGGGAGATGGATTTTGCCTCTAAAACTTCGGATGTGTTTCCCACCCCGCACGTCCTGCGTGCCCGTGGTGCCGTCATTGTAGCCCTGGTGACATTTCCATGTCCGAAATCATAACGGAGACATTTCCATGGAACACCTGGAGCATTCCTGCCTTGTGTCCCGGCCGCGCTTCCAGCGATCCCAGCCCAAACAGAAGCCTCACTCTTGTGGCCACAGAGCGTTTTTCCTTCCCTACGTTTTTGGCCAGCAAAGTCTCCGCTCCCTTTCTAAATCCGGCCGCGGGACTGGGCTTCGCAGACTTTGGCAAAGGTGAATTCCACAGGATGTGGGGCCATTTCCTCTAATTTCTCTTAAATATGGCCACTAGTTAAGTTTTACGGACTGTTTTCCCGACTTTCTTCCTGTTCTCATTCCAGGGAGCGGGAGCGGCGGCACTGCCCGTGGCTCCAGCTCCGGCTGGATTTTCCTCTTCCTGGTTTTCCACTCCGTGGAGATTCCCAAACCAGAAACATCCTTAAACCAAACTCCTTCGCCGTTGTCGAGGGTCCGGATCCTCCAAAAACCAAAGCGATCCCCCTTTTCCAAAGGTTTCATTCGCTCCCGGTGTCTCTGCACGGAGCACTGGGATGTGCTGGATGAGGCTGAGATTTTGGTGTCCTTCACTCTCCTCTTCCCTCAAGCAAACCCCACTTCCCCCTGGAATTTCCCAGGCCGGGTTGGACAGGGCTTGGAGCAACCTGGGATGGTGGAAGGTGGCACTGGATGATCTTTACATTTCCTTCCCATCCAAACCATTCCAGGATTCCATGAGAACAGAAAAATCCAGGATCAGTGTCCCATAAAACCGTCAGGACAACAACGTGACGTGCACCGCAGTGGGAACCGTAAATGTTTATTTTTACTCTGTCATTTTTTTTCTTGATTTCTTCTTCTTCCAAGAAAGAATTCCCTGAATCCCGGCTGCCCATCAGCCGAAGGAGGGATGGGCCTGTAGCAAGGGCTGTGCTAGGAGGGAACAGCCTTCCCAGAATTCCAAGGCTGGACCTGAAGGAAAAACACTCTGCAAAGGTTCCCAGGCCAAAGCCCTGGGGCAACTGAAAGCTAAATTAAAAGGGGAAAAAAAAATGAATATTCCCTATTAAACCCAAACCCCAAAGCCTAAGGAAAACACTAAAAGCAATGATTAATATGACAACTGGGCAGCTTTCCCTGAAGACCTGAATTCCCATCAGGATAATCAAATTTGTCTTAAAAATGATAAATAGAGCTACCACTGACCTAAAAATGTTCCTTGATCCCACCACGCTCCAGCTCTTCAAACAGTGGCTGCTTCATCGGGAAGAAAACCCATTTAAATAAACAAATCATATAAAACAAAACCCACAGGCCCGGCATGGATTTTTTCAACGTTCCCTCAGTCTTTTTTGGCTGTTCCGTTCCCTCCCTGGTGTCCAGGTGTAAACAATTCCCAAAAAGAGACGTCTGTGTCCCTGAATTCCAGCAAAGGTAGCGCTTTGTCTTTCTTTCCCAAGAAGGCCCTCTTTGTGCGGAGTTTCTCCACCAAACCCGGGCATGTTTGGGCCTTTTGATTATTTTTCCCCTCCATTTTTTTTTCTTTCCCAGCATTCCCGTCTCCTTCCATTGGCGGCTCTGGATTCCTGAGCGAGATTCCTCTCCCATCGTCTCTTCCACCGCCTGCTCCCCACGAATCCCACATTCCTTGGCGAAGCTTTGGGCTTCATTCCTGCCCTCGCCGTGCTCCTGGGAGATGGTCAGGGGGCACCGGGACTTCCCAGGTGAGGATGGAAAGGGATCCTTCTCACGGATCGAATCCCGCAGATTGTCCTTGGGGAGGAGGCCGTGCTCTGCTCTTTGGGAAGCAGTATTCCTGCGGGAGAAAATCACGGAATGCTTTGAGTTGGAAGGAACTTGAAAGCTCATCCATTCCCACCCCTGCCATGGCAGGGACACCTCCCACTGTCCCAGGCTGCTCCAAGCCCCGTCCAGCCTGGCCTTGGGCACTGCCAGGGATCCAGGGGATCGCAGCTGCCCTGGGAATTCCAAGAAATCAATACCATGATTCCAATAAATTTGCTGCTCCAGGTGTCACCTACAACTTGCTTATACTCCCATCCAACTTTTTTCTCAGGGATGGTCCCATGCTGTGGGAACGTCCAAGGATTGGTTGAAGCTGGGGTTTCATCTTCCTTTCGTCGCCTGAACCACGGATTTCTTTTCCGAAGGAATGGGCTGGACACCGTGGGAACAAGACAGGATTTGCCGCTGGTCCATCTCATCCTCAGGTGGTGTTTGGGATGAACCAGCCGGGTCCTTTCGTTCCAGCTGCCTCGGTTTCCCTGGGTGGCCACATTTTCCTGGCATTGGTGGATTGGGACCCACAGTCCTTGCCCTTCGTTTGGAATCTTCTTAGGATCCGGAGTAATGGGCACAGGGAATGGCTTCCCACTGCCAGAGGGATGGATGGGATATTGGGAAGGAATTCCTGGCTGGGAGGGTGGGGAGGGACTGGGATGGAATTCCCAGAGCAGCTGTGGCTGCCCCTGGATCCCTGGAAGCACCCAAGGCCGGGTTGGATGGGGCTTGGAGCACTCTGGGATAGCAGAAGCTGTCCCTGCCCATGGATGATCCCAAAGGTCCCTTCCAACCGAAACCATTCCAGGACTCCATTGCTCAGCTGAGATTCCCAAATTTAGGCTGTCATTTATCACTTTCCAAGCAGAAGCAGCTTCCCCCAGGAGAGCCGGCTGTGGCCCTTCCTGAACCCTTCCACGCTGTCCAGTTTATCCGGAATGCCCGTGGCGCTTCCCTAATCTTAAACCAAAACCCGGCTCCACAATCCCAACTGTTCCTGCTGGGTCCGGAGAATTCAGGGATGCAAAATTTATTGGGAAAGAGAATTTCTTTATTAGTCGTGCAAACATCAAAAGCCTCGGAGCACTTGATCCCTTATCAGCTCTGATAAGGAGCCGAAATAAAACGCAGGTGATAACAGGAGCCCCGTGTTTGACCTGATTATTCCAATCCCTTGGGAAGCAGCAGGGAGTGGGAATGAGAGTTCCCAGGCAGGGAGTTGGTTGTTCATTCACCTCAGGGGTTGCTTTTCCATCACATCCAGGATTTATCCTCCCCAGCCTTATCCCAAAATTTTATTTGCTCCCTTTCTGACTCAATTATTTGAGTCAGAGCTTCCTCGGGAATAATTTACAGCTCTGGATGAAATTATTGCTGCCTCCAGACTCCCGGGATGTCTCTGCTCCCTGGATATGGAGCAGAGTTCAGGGATAAACCTTTGAAATCCTCTCGTTCCTATAAAAACATTCCTTATTTTTAGCAAGAAAAGGGAAAATCTGCCGCGGATAAATTTTGGAGCAGCTGGGAGATTATGAGAGGTTTCTCAGGCATCGGGAAGGTTTATTGCAGTAAATAAAAGAGGAATTGTCCTGGGAAGTCTCTGTGTCCGAGTGTCTCCTTTTCCAGCATAACAAAGCCCAGCAGGGTCGGGATCAGGACTCGTGGCTGGGAGAGAAACGCAGGGAAAAGGGAGAAAAACGAGGGGAAAAGGCTGGAAAAATAAAGGGGGAAAAGGGAAAAATGCAGGGAGAAAAGGCTGGAAAAGCAGAGGGAAAGAGGCAGAAACTGAGAGAGAAAAAGTTGGGAAAATAAAGGGGAAAAGGGAGAACTGCAGGGAGAAAAGGATCGAAAAATAAAGAGGAAAAGGGAGAAAAGGATGGAAAAATAAAGGGGAAAAGGGAGAAACACAGGGAGAAAGGGCTGGAAAATCCCCCAAACACAAGAGATTTTGAGAGCTGAGATTTCAAGGGATTCCTCGGCGTGAAATCCCAGGACAGAAGGAGCTGCCTTGGCTTCCTGGGAATTCAGGAGGTCCAAGAAATTCTCCTTTTCCTCCGTGATTTCCATGTCCCACCTTCCTAACGTCAGGATTGGGCCTTTTCTCAAGTCCCGGGGGCTTTTCCCTGCTTCAGCATTCCTGGGATATCTGAAGGGTTAATCCAGCAGGACGGGGCTGGGAAGGATCAATTTTCCTGCCTGGAAACCGGCGGCACGAATTTGTAACCTGAGGAGCCCCGGCATCGATTCCCAGCCTGGAATATGATCCCGTGCTCAGCCTGGAATATGATCCTGAAATCCTCCCGAGTCCTTGGTGTTCCTTCTCCAGCAGCACCTCCTGGACTTTTCCCACCCCCTCCACGCGCTTGCGATGCTCCGCGAATCCACAACGCCCAAGCCAAGGATGCTCCCAGAAATCCTAAAAATGCGGGACACGGCTCTGGCAGAGCAGACTGGGAAGCAGGGATTGGGAATAGCTATGCTGGGAGAGGGATTTGGGGGTTTTTTTGGGGGCAGGCCGCTCTGGAGATGTGACATTCCCAGGTGGCTTTGTCCTACAGGAGATTCCAGCTTTCATTTTTTTTTATAGGATTTGGGATTCCCGCAGGGGAAGCGCGCCGGTCTTGGTTTCCCCAAGGACTTGTCCGAAGTCCCTCTCCAGCTGCCAACTTTTGGATGGAGATTTTTATGGAGGATTTAGCGAAGGAATCCCAAATCCTCCCATTCTGAGCTTGGGTGGAGTCGCAGATTTTCTCTCCATTAATTGGGACATAAAGAGCCCGCGAGTCCCATCAGCAGGAGAGCCCCCTGGCAATCCCAATCCAAGGATCCTTGAGCGTTTTCCCGGTTCAATGCCCTTTGTTTCCATGTAAGATTCCTCCTTGGCCTGTTCCAGGGACACTTCCAGCCCCTTCCAAGGCCAAGCAGGCTCCGATACTTCCGTTCACTCCTTGGAACATTTTAGGAATCATAAGCAAAGGATTAACACTAAAACTGAAGGAGCACCCTGTGCTGTTGCCGCCAGATCACTTTAATTCCGAGCTGGGAACTCAACCCAGATCCTGCAGACCTTCCTGGCGGGAAGATCATCTCTCCTTCCCAAACTTGGCTGCCTTGACCCAAATTCCTGGATTTTTCTGACCCGTTCCTTTCCTCCCAGCCCGCTCGCCACGTGCTGCTCCACCCTTACAGAGAGGAGGAAAACCCTTCCTTCGGGCCAGTGCCAAGAGCTTCCCTTCTCCTTCCCTTCTCCTTCCCTCTCCTCGTTTTGCTGTAGGATTCTGGATTCTCCCATAAAAACTGTCATTCCAGTAAGGCCAACCAGCTGCTCCTGAACGAGAAGATGCTCCTGAAACCTCCCAGAGCTCCCAACTTTTGTCAAATCCTCTGGCTCGGGAGAACTTGGAACGGTTTGGGTTGGACAGGACCTTAAGGATCATCCAGTGCTGCCCCATTCCATGGGCAGGGACACCTCCCACTGTCCCAGGCTGCTCCAAGCCCCGTCCAGCCCGGCCTTGGGCACTGCCAGGGATCCGCGGCAGCCACAGCTTCTCTGGGAATTCCATCCCAGCCCCTCCCCACCCACCCAGCCAGGAATTCCTTCCCAATATCCCATCTAAACCAGGCTCTGTCCCGTTTATCCAGGCAATCCCCAGGCACATTCTGGAGCTTTGTGTGGCTGCAGAACAACTTCCGGTGGGTGCTGAGCGCATGAGCAGCACGCCGTGAGCATGGAAATGGACTCACGGAATCCTGGAATCCGCTGAGTTGGGAGGGACCCACCGGGATCGCTGGCAGGGATTCGGGATGTGCCGTTCCGGCCGAGGACATCCAGGACCACAACCCGCCTAAGGAGACACGGCCGAGGGGAGCCCAAATTCCTGTCCAGGCTGAGTAGAGCCAGAGCTTCCCAAACCTTGCGTGAAGCACATCCAAGAGCGTGGAGGAAAGCCCAGGGATGAGCGGAATTAGTGCTTCCCAAGGTTCATTCCCAGCACGGTAATTCCCAGCACGGTTCATTCCCGGTGATCCTTCACTCCCGCACCCTTAGAGGAATTTTTTGCCTCACTGGGTGCATCCAGCAGTTCCGGGGCACCTGACAGTGCCGGTGAGCCTGGAAATGATTTTCCACGGCTGTTTTCCCAGCCTCTTTCCATGGATTATCCCTCACGCCTGAGCACCTTCATGAATGAAACCTTTGCAGCTCCTCGGTGGCCACCTGGATGTTCGCAGGGAGAAGCTGCTGGAACGGAGGGGAGGAAAAAAGAGCAAAGGAATAACAGGTGATTCCTCACCGAGATCCCGTGGGCACGCCCGGGTTTGGAGCAGCCTGCCTCTGTCTCATCCAGGAAAAGGCTTGTTGGGAATGACATCGTTAATCCCCTGTTAATTTGGGGATTAATTTCGGGATCCAGCTCAGGTTTCACTCGGCACATCCCCCGGCCGGTTTTTTTTAAACCGGGCAAGGAACAGGGAGTGACAGCAACCTGTTTGTGCCACTGCGCCTGCATCCCGTGGGAAATTGCCTGGGATTCCTGATGTTGCTGCCTCCCTCCTTGGCAGCATCCCTGGCAGCTCGGAAGGTTCGTGGATGCGGCGCTTGGTTTAGCCGTGGCTTCAAGGCTGGACTCGATGGTCGGAGAGGCCTTTTCCAACCCCAAGAATTCTGTGATTTATCCCAGCACTCAGAGCAGGATTGCTTTATCCTCTTTCTCCTCCTGTTTCCCCCTCCCACCTTTCGTCTATCCCATTCATCCCAGACATTCCAGAAAGAACGGGATTTCTAGGGAATAATCCTCCTCCGAAGCGTCTTTTTCCCGCGGTTCACCTTGGAGCAAACCCCGGGTTATTCCCAGGGAAACTGGGATTCTTTCCCTCCTCGCTGGCTCTGCAAGGACTCCTCAGCTGGCAAAGACTCCCAAAGAATCATTTCTTTCTACAGAAGGAAAATTTTCCTTCATTCACCTTCTGGAATTCCTTCCCGGTGGATTAATTCAGGATGAGAGTAGAATTTGCATATCAGGGCTTGCCGGATCACCTTCAAGCAATAAAAAAAAAAAAAAAACCAAACCAAAATTGAAAGCCAAAAATTAAATTCTGGAATTTAAATTAAATTCCCTTCTCACCCATCCATACCCTCAGCAGGGGTCTCTTTTAGACCTTGGCATGAGGCAAGCTCTGAAAAGTGACCAAAAAGAGAATTTCAACAAATCCAGCCGGAAACCTGAAAATTCCAAAAATCCGCTTTTTCAGGTACTCGAAATTTAAAAATAAGGCCTCAAAGTCCTGATTGAAGCCACACGGACAAGCTCTGGCAGAAAATAGGATCAGACCAAAAATCCAGGTGGGATCTTCCGACTGAAAAAATAGGTGGAAAAGGAACCTGAAATATTCCCATCGGAGCTTTTTCCAGGGTCACCAGCAGCGTTTGCACCTTGGGGCTGCTTTGGTTGATTTTTCCTGCTCGGATTTGGAGACAGGCGAAGGAACAGGTGGGAAAGCAAACGGGACAAGGCTGGAGAGTCCATCCCAACCCCTGCATCCCTGGGACACGGCCGTGGCTCCCACCCATCCCCACCCCTCTTTTTAAGGCCCAGAATTTGGGATGGTGTTGCGGGCTGGCTGCCCCAACAGCTGTGACCCAGGTAATTTTCTTAGAAGTCCATTCTCAGAGCCCCATGAAAAGACGGAGTCCGCAGGTGCTTGTTTCAGAGATGTTTATTCTTTCTTATCTCTAAGCTTGATAACAGCTTCTACAGCGGGCTTGCTGCGGAGCTGCTCACANTACCATCACCCTGTGATAATTATATCGTTATCTTTTTTAAAGTTTCATAGCCTGTAATTCTTCCCGTAACGTCCATTAATTTTTCCCATGGACTAAGGTACAAAGCTGTGCTTTTTTGAGCAATCATCCCGGGTCTTAGACCCTCCTGCCGTGGTGTTTGACACCCTCGGGCAGCCAGGGGGGTGTTCTGGGTCCCAACAGGATGGGATTGCTCCCCCACCATCTCTGGGAATGACCTCGCTGGCCGCCTTTGCCGAGCACAAAGGAATCGTTGGAGTGGGGGAAAACGCAGTTCTGGACCCCGCGCGTTCGATCTCGGATCCTGCTTCCACCCAAACCCTAAAACAAGGCGAGGGATTCGGATCTGATTGCAGACCCCGGCTGCGAGAGAGGAGCAGAATCCTCCGGCCGCAGCGGATTTGGATTTCTGGAGGCACATCTGGGCTGGATGTGCCACTCCCCGATTCCAGCAGGAAATGTGGAGGCAAGATGTGTTCGCTGCCCGGAGCTCCGCGCCTGGTGGGGTGGGAAGCGATGAGTGAGCAGGGGTGATAACCCGGCCTGGTGACGGCTTCCTGGTGAGATCCCGGGATTCTGGAGCGGGATTCAGGATTGCTCCGCTGGCCCTGTCTCGACCCCCCCTCCTGCTCCCAAATGCCAGAGGGAAGGAATGTCTGCACCGCAAAGCTGGGATGGTTTTCCCGAGTCCTCGCGGCTTCTCCCTGCACGGCCGGGCCTGCGGATCACGGAAAATGGGAGGATCCATCCTTATTAAAGCAGGATATGAGCAAGGTGGATGGTCTGGATGTTTCCAGCCCTCCTGGAAAGCTTTTATTGAGATTTCATCAATGATGATCTCATCCAACATTGATAAATCCCCAATTCTGTGATTTCCTGCTTGTTCCTGTGGGAATTTTTCCATCTCCATCTGACCTGCAGACATTCGGAGCTGGATCCGTCCTGGGATGATCCTGATGTGGACTAGAATGTGGTCACCTCCCACTATCCCAGGTTGCTCCAAGCCCCGTGCAGCCGGGCCTTGGGCACTGCCAGGGATCCAGGGGCAGCCACAGCTGCTCTGGGAATTCCAGCCCAGCCCCTCCCCACCCTCCCAGCCACGAATTCCTTCCCAATATCCCATCAAAACCTCACCTGTCTCAGTTTAAATGACCTTGGCTGATATGATAGCGAAGGAAGCACAAAATTCACATCCCGGCTGTTGCATCTTCCAAAAACACAGTGGTACCCAAAAAGGAACACGCTGGGAAGACTGGAGCATCGTCCCTGGACAAATCATTCCCGAGGACAGCTCCAGCGTGTCAACGAGACCTCATCTGTTCTCCCTCTCTGGATCTTCCCAAATTCCAAGGAACTCTCCCAAACCCTCAGGGAAAGGCCACGTGGGACATCAGAGCTTCTCCTCCCCGTGCCGTGCCTCTGCCACCGGCTCTGCTTCCCAGCTGGCACCCCTCGGAGCCAGGAAAACGAAGGATCGGTTTCCGGAAAGATGAGTGGGAACAGCTCCTTGACGCAGCTGGGAGCAGATGTGGGGAGCCGAGGAGCTCTGGCACGGCTCTGATTCCGCAGGGAACACATGGATGAGGGAGGAGCAGACCTGCTCGGAACTCTTTCAAACCGGGATGAAACATTCCTCTTTGGAAAGGCGCTGGAATATTTCCGCTTGTCACTTTGACCATCTCTTTTTATTCTGCTTTTTCCCAATTTTTTTTTTTTTGGTTTCCAGCTGAGATTTCACTTGTGAGGTTTTTGGGTGGAAGCAAAAGCCAATTTTGATTGAAATAAATAAAGTTCCGTGGGGTTTTTTTTATTCCGTGGATTTTTTTTTTTTTATTCCACGGATTTTTTGATTCCGTGGATTTTTTTATTCCACGGATTTTTTTTATTCCACGGATCTGCACGGAGGCGGAGAGAAACACTCCCATTCAGGAAAGTTTACCTGATTTTTTGTGTAATAAAAGAAATCATCTTGCTGATTAAATCTAGCCCCGGGCTGTATTTCGGGATCATGGAATGTAGTTCTGGGTCACCATGGAATGACACAACCAATAAAAAAATCAAGAGAAATTTGTGCCTGCTTTGAGTTAAAAATTTTTTTTCCTAGGAATGGTGGAACTCTTGGACAAAGCCAGCTATTCCCTGGAAGACAAAGGAATGACAATTCCCAAGCTTTGTGGGCTTTTCCCACTCCGTGCCTCAGCTGAGGGCTCTCTCCCATGCTCCACATCCTCCTTTGCTCCGTGGATCCAACAAAGTTTGGAATTCCTGGCTGTGCTGGAGTGGTGCCGTTCAGCGTTGACAACCACGCTCCCTAAAATAAACCCTTAATTCTGTAATACTTTTACTCAACGCTCTCTTGACTCACCCAGGGTCAGGGTGTTGATTCCGTTTGTCCCCGGCTTTATCTTGGCCACAAACTGGGTTTGCGAATAAAGGATCAGCCCCAAGGAATTCGGGGGATGTGACGTCGTTCCTCTGCTTCCCTGCGGGGCTGGAGCGCCTTGCGAGTTGGAATAACACGAGTTCTTCTCCTTCTTCATCTGGATCCTCCTGGTGCTGCTTCTGAGGTCGCTATGAGGGGCTGGAGCGTGTCCAGGGAAGGGAACGGAGCTGGGAAGGGGCTGGAGAATTCCTGAGGGAGCTGGGAAAGGGGCTCAGCCTGGAGCAAAGGAGGCTCAGGGGGGCCCTTGTGGCTCTGCACAAGTCCCTGACAGGAGGGGGCAGCCGGGGGGGTCGGGCTCTGCTCGCAGGGAACAGGGACAGGAGGAGAGGGAACGGCCTCAGGCTGGGCCAGGGGAGCTCAGGTTGGAAACTGCCCAAAGGGGACATCCAGGAGAGCTGGAGAGGGACTGGGGACAAGGGATGGAGGGACAGGACACAGGGAATGGCTTTGAGCTGCAAGAAGTTAGATTTAGGTGGGATTTGGGGAAGGAATTCCTGGCTGGGAGGGTGGGAAGGGGCTGGGATGGAATTCCCAGAGAAGCTGTGGCTGCCCCTGGATCCCTGGCAGTGCCCAAGGCCAGGCTGGACATTGGGGCTTGGAGCAGCCTGGGCCAGTGGGAGGTGTCCCTGCCATGGCAGGGGTGGGACTGGGTGGGCTTTAAGGTCCCTTCTAATCCAAACCATTCCATGATCATTTTCCTGGAAGGAGGATGCCAAGGTGTTGCTTGGATCCAAGAGAAGTCATCCTGCCAGGACTAAACATCCAGGGAGCTTCATTCCCTGGAATGAAGGATGCTTGATTCCAACCCAAGCTAAACCTGGGGACAGTAAAACCAAATCCCCATGGATACCTGTGAGGTGTTACCTTCAGCCAGATCCGAACGTTTGTGTTCCACGAAACTGTTTTCCAAGCAATATTCCCCCCCTTTCTCTGAACAGGATTCCCAGGGCGGTGGTAGAGCCCCATTCCTAGAGGGATTTAAATCCATGTGGGTGTGGCACTTGGGGACGTGGTTTCGGGGTGGCCCCAGTGCTGGGGAGTGGTTGGGCTCCACGATCTTGCAGGGTTTTCCCAACCCTAATGATTCCGCGATTCCCTGATTTAGCGCATCCGGAGCAGCCGGTTGCCCTCGGAATGTTCTCCTGACCGCCGCGTGAACCCTCTGCTCTCCTGAGGGCTCCCTGACCTCGCTCCGGTGGGTGTGGAATGGTTGGGATGAATCCAGAGCCAGGAGGGGTGAGGATGTGACCGACACCCGGCACCCTCTGTGTCTCCCTCTCCGGAACGAGCGGAATTCTCCGCGAACACCGAGGGAAAGGGAGAGCCGCCAACAATTCCCGGCCTTTGTTCCTCTCCTTGCCTCCACTCCTCCCCCTCATCCCACACCTCCAGGGACAGGACCTTCATCCCACCCTCTGGCAAAGAGGGATCCCAGACTATGGAGCTTCACACGGAGTTTTTCACGAGCTCATCTTTCCTCACGCGCCGGATCCAGGGAGGCTCCCGGCACTGGAATCCCAGCCGTGGGAAGGAGGGAGGCAGCTCCCGGGATCGGCTTCATCCCACATCATTCCTGCCGGAATGGGGGCACATCCAGGATCTCCCCGGCGAGGGCACACTGGGCATGGCACCAGCTGGGTGTGTCCGAGGTGGCCTTCAGGGGTTCCGAGGGGATTCTCTCCCTGCTGAGGGTCTGGAAAAGGGGAACAGGGACGGAGGGATTTGAGTGCCTCCGGAAGCGCGGGGAATGTGGGAGGTGAGCGGGGCTGGTAAACACAGCGTTCCTGTCCCCACCCTTCCCAGGAAAACACAAAATCGAGGATTAATGGCAAACAGACGACCCAGCTGTCCGGCTCTGCGGTCACGAGGTGCCTCCTGCTCCACATGGTCCGGACAATCCCCAGGAACTGCTCTTAAACCTGCTGAAAATGAGGGAATTGCTGCAAGGGTGAAACGCCACCGTTTTCCTGGAGTTTAGGTTTGATTTCCAAGATTCCTGGGGAAGGGAGAAGTCCTCTGAAGCAGGGGGGGGACCTGGAATTCCCAGCGGGAGAGGCAGGAGAGCCAAGAATTCCCAGACCAAAGGCTGGATGCCGGTTGGTGCCGGAGCATCCCTTTCAGGCGAGCGCGTTCCAAAGTGCCCTCACCAGAAAAAAACATGGAAAACCCAAAGAATCTCCAAGAATGAATGCCACGAACCCACGGAGACTGGNCGGTTGGTGCCGGTTGGTGCCGGAGCATCCCTTTCAGGCGAGCGCGTTCCAAAGTGCCCTCACCAGAAAAAAACATGGAAAACCCAAAGAATCTCCAAGAATGAATGCCACGAACCCACGGAGACTGGGAAAATCCAGTTCCCATGAACTGATGGGATGATTTCACGCGGAGCCATCGCTCCCGTGGGATGGGGAACATCCCGTGTTGGAAAGGCTCCTTCCCTCCCTGGGATGTCCTGGTGTGCTCTGCCCTGACTTTTCCATGGTTTTTTGGGGTCTGTTTTTCCAGGCTCAGCTCTCCCAGCCCTTCCTTTCACGTTTTGCTCCCGAAAAAGTTGATTGTCCACTTGTTTGGGTCTGCTCAGAAGATCCCATGCGCTCTTCCCATCGGAGTCGTTCAACACTCGGAGCTGTAAAAGTGTTTATGGCTCCTGCATCCCACGCCTGGAAGGAATTCCCGCTGCCAAGAGGCTGGATTGCTTCCAGGTGGTGATCCAAGCATTCTGGTGACCTCCACCAAGTTCTGGAGTAGGGAAAACACCTCCCTGGGGGCCACCAGATCCAAAAAAGAGTGGAATTACCTCGATATTCCTACAGTGGCCGATGGAGAAATGGTGCTGGGAGATCCATGGAGCAAACAGGTGATCCTAAGGACAAGGCCGTGATCCAAAGGGAGGCAGAAGTGGAATTTGGAGGCAGAACCCCTTGGGAGAACATTGAGGCTGGAAATGAGCCAGCTCCATGGAGAGGGGACAGAAAAAACCCACAACTTTTAGGGAATGTTTCTCATGGAAGAGAATACGGACTCTGACCAAGAACATCTTCACAGGAAGGATCTGGACACAAAATTCCGGAATTTGTTTTGTCTCCTCCCTCTCGGTGCAGCGGGGATGAGGGTGGGGAGGCCCTGGAGCAGTTTTCCCAGAGAATCTGTGGCTGCTCCATCCCTGGAAGTGTCCAAGGCCGGATTGGACGGGGCTTGGAGCACCCTGGAAGGTGTGGAGGGCGTGGAATGGGATGATCCCTAAGATCCCTTCCCACCCAAACCGCTCCAGGATTCTGGAATTAAAAAGTCACAGTGCGGTAGAAAACTCTCAAATAGCAACAGTCTGAACTCAGGGCAACGAAAAAGTTCAAATCCAAATATTTTCCCAATCCCAGCAGGACAGAGCCTTGATTGGCTGCTAGGATTTAATGGACAATCCCTGGAATCTCCTCAGAGTCTAAAAATCCCAGATCCCTCGGGGCAGGGCTGATGAGGGGGGTCAATAATTCCAGACAAAATGGGATAAATGCTGGATAATTCCCTGAAAGGACAAAAAAAAACTGTCCTGGGAACAGGCTGGGAGTCCTGTTCTCCTCATGATTCCCTGGATAACAGATGGACTGGGAGATGTTTGGGTGCTCTGTCCGACAGGTTATCCATGAGGGAAGAGATCAAATCTCCCAAATAAATTGTCCAGCTTTCCTTGGCCAGGGATATCCATCTTTTCCGGATAAAGGATTATCAGGAATGGGGGATATTTATCACTGATGTGTGACCAGAGCTTTATTTCCAGCATTTATCCCGTTTGGAGACGATGGCAGCGCTGACAGAATCCATCGGGTATTCCAAGGATCCTTCAAGATGGAACTAAAGATGGAATTATTGTCCCAAAGCGTCCGGCTCCCCCTGCGCTGCCCCAAAGTGACCACAGGGACCGGAGAGGGGAGCGGTCATTCCATGGGGGAAGCAGGAAAGGGGGAGAGGGACCCGGCCAGGCCTGGGGGAGAGCCAGGGCTGGGATATTCCCACCATCATCCCAGGGGCCGTGCGCTCGGAGAGGGATGAGGAGAAGGAGCTGCCGAGCGGCCCAAGGATTTCCCTCCGTTGCCCGGCGGCATTAGCGCAGACTGGTGATTAGCGGGATCTGCTAATGAGCCTCTAGATATGCTAATCAACTTTAAACATGCAAATTCACTCTAAATATGCTAATGAACCTTCAAGGCTGTGGCTGTGCTCTCTGATAAGGAGTCGGAGCCTCCTCCAGGCGCAATCTCCCACCTCTCCGGCTTTCCCTGCCTTCCAGTCCCATCTCATCCCCCTCATCCCAAGGCTTTCCCGTTCCCGCACCTCGGGACGCAGCCCGGAATCCCAGCCCAAAGCTCTCCCTTCCCAGACCGCTGTCCTGTGGGGTGGCCGCCTCCCAGCCCCTGCTCCCGAGGCCGGGATGCGATCCGAGCCTGGAGGGGGCCACCTGTTTTCCAGAGAATCCCTGGGAGACTCCGCAGTTCTCCCTCCCGTCTCTCTTCCCATTTTCTTCCCCCTCCTCGGTTTCAATTATTTCCCTCCATGAGAGAGGGAAATACCCAACAGGGGCCTGAGAGCCTGCAGGGCCGAAGGGGACAGAGCAGAGCCTGAAAATCCACGTGGGTGGCTCCCGGGTGGAGCGAAAATGAAGGAAGAGAGAATTTTGGGATGTCCCCTCTCCCTTCGTGCATTCCTGGCTGTCCCAGGATGCGATGCCGAAGGCGAATCCCGAAACTGAGTGTCAGAGCTGCCGGGGCAAGCACGGGCTCCTCAGGCGTCCTGGCGGGGTTGGGAAGCCGGGATGGCTCGTGGAGGGACATGGAGCACGGGGAAAGGACGAGCAAATAAATCCACGGAATAACGGGATGAGCAGGGAAGGGCGCGGGATGGACGGAGCTGGATGGGTTGGAAGAGGTTTTAGTGGATGCCGAGGTTCCTCCAGGAGGAGCAGGAGCTGGGCCGTGGGATCGGCTGGAATTTTGGCGTGTCGGGAGCCGGGTCCAGCTGGGACTCGGAGGTGTGAATGGATAAGGAACAAACCAGGATGTGACGTTCCAAGCGCGGAGAGCTCCCAGCATCACCCGACTGCAGGAATCCTGGGAAATTCTGGATTTCGGGCCAAATTCACAGAATTCACAGAATTCACAGAATTCACAGAATGTCTGGGTTGGAAGAGACCTGCAAGATCATCGAGTCCAACCCATGCCCTAACAGCTCAACTAGATCATGGCATCCAGTGCAATATCCAGTCTTTTTTTAAACACATCACTGAAATTCAGTGATTAAATTCATCACTGTTTCCCACGAGGGATGCCTGTGCAGAGCAGGGAGCGGGGAACAGCGTGGGAAACAGGGAATTCCAGCCCGCTGGCTCTGCAGGAGCTGGGATTTTCCTGTAATCCCTGCATTCATGCCTGCGGAGGGAGAGTTTATCACTCGGGTAAGATGGGATGGAGCTGCCCGTGGAAACCCCACCTCATCCCAGGCCTCGAAGAGTCGCGGAATCACGGAATCTCCCGAGCTGATCCCACCAGGGATCACCCAGCGCAGCTCCTGCCCCGCACTGACATCCCACCAATCCCAGCCTGGGCCCGAGGAGCTCCCGGAGCTCTGGAATTTGGGATATCGCCGAGGTTTGGAGCTCCAGGGAGAGCCGTGAGGGAGAGGCCGCAGAGCTGCGATCTAAGGGGAGCGGCAGCTCCCTGATCCCGTGGCCTGCCAGGAAGGAGCCTGTTTTCCCGGGAATTCTGCATGGGGTGTGCTGCTGCTCCCCTCCTCCTTGAAGAAGTCGCGTGAGCTGCGCCAGCGCCGTTTCCTGACCCTAATCATTCCCACCGCCAGAATAAATCCAGTCAGGGCAGAACATGAATCCAGCTGCCGTGCGTGTGCTCACCACAGAGGCTTCGACAGCTTCCTGCAGGCTCCGCGTTCCCAAAGCTTGGCAGCTTTCCCGCCCCTCGGGTCCCGCGTCCTACGGGAGGGACCACCCAGCAGCTCCTCTCCCATTGTTCCGCCTGGATCCAGAGGGGCAACGCGGGAGACGCTGGAGCTGCAGGTGAATCCCACCCAGGCTGATTCCAGCCAGGAGGAGAGAAACCTCGGAGCCCCTGGCAGGGCCTCAAGGGGCTCCAGGAGAGCTGGAGAGGGACTGGGGACAAGAGCTGGAGGGACAGGACACAGGGAATGGCTTTGAGCTGAAGGAGGTTGGATTTGGATGGGATGTTGGGAAGGAATTCCTGGCTGGGAGGGTGGGGTGGGGCTGGAATGGAATTCCCAGAGCAGCTGTGGCTGCCCCTGGATCCCTGGCAGTGCCCAAGGCCAGGCTGGACATTGGGGCTCGGAGCAGCCTGGGACAGTGGGAGGTGTCCCTGCCCATGGAATGGGGTGGCACTGGATGATCCTTAAGGTCCCTTCCCATCCGAACCTTTCTGGAATTCCATGATCCAACAACTGAGGAGCCCCAGCGGCTGCTGAGCAATTCCAGTGGTGGATCTCTTATGGATGCTGCACTAAATCCAGGCACTGGGAAAATATCCTGGCTTTGAAGGATATTTAAATATCCCTGTGTCCCTCAGATGAAACAGCTCTACAAAACAAGGGGAGGGGGACCAGGGAATC
The DNA here is from genome assembly GCA_013389985.1 of Dryoscopus gambensis. NCBI lineage: Eukaryota > Metazoa > Chordata > Aves > Passeriformes > Malaconotidae > Dryoscopus > Dryoscopus gambensis. Next base: position 31,264 of record WEIT01000067.1, read on the forward strand.
ATGGAAGCTGGGAAGAAGCCCGGGAAGGAGGTCTGGAATCCGAGCTCCCGCTCAGCGCAGGGCCAGCTCAGAGGGCAGAGCGGCTCCGGGCTTTCCAGTGGGAAAACCGCCAGGAATGGAGACTTCCCAACCCCTCTGGACACCCTTCTCCAGTGCCTCGGTGTCCAAATGGTCCAAACAACATCCCAGGAGGGAAAAACACCCCTGACAGGCAAGGGCAGCCGAGCTGGAATTCCCAATCCTTAATATTTTAACCGATAGGGGGAGAATACTCACAAATCCTAAGGAAGAGGAGATTCCCGCGGGGACAGGCGGACTCGTTCTTCTGGAGATGTGAGCCAGGTGGGACCAGGCACCCCGATCCTATAAACAGATTTTAATCACCCCTCACAGAAGGAAATTCCCAAAACTATCGTGTCCAAAACCAATCCTGCCTCGATGAAGCAGCAGAGGGGAAGAATCCCGGGATATCCAGGAGTGACCAGCACAATCTGTCACGATCCCAACGCAGCCTGGAGCCTGGCAAATCCCAAATTTCCAGCTCCGGCTGCCGTTGGAAGGGCTCTGATTTCCCACCCGCAGCGGGCCCAGAGGTTTCCAGCAGCATCAAAGGGGATCCAGCAGGGAGGAAAAACCATTCCCAGCTCTCCCAGCTGCCGGCGGGTTTCGGAGCAGAACACGTGGCTCCTTTTCCTTAATCCCCGCCCTGGATTCCGACAGTTTCATTGGATCTGCTTGGAATTGTTCTCCTTTCCTGGGAAATCCAGCCGGGCCCTCCCCGGTCCTACATCAGGTATGGGAGGTTTTGGAGCAGCACTGGAAGGACTAAACGGGATTTTGTGGCCGATCCCAGGGGTGCGGAGCTCCTCGTGTGTCCGTGGGCTCTCCAGCCTCTCCATGGGAAGATTGTCCGGATCTGAATGGAAACATTAATGATGCTGCAGGGGAGGATCAGCACGTCCCTGAAACCGCTGGAAGTGGCGAAGCTGTTGGAGACCTGGAAATGGGAAAACTGGAATTGCTGGAATCGCACTCCCATTAATTTTAAAGGAATTAATGCAGGGACTGGGAAGACTCTGAACAAGGCGGGAGGGACCAAGATTGATCCCATTTTGTAGGAAGCAGGGATAACCAGACCCCTGGAATTGGATTTGATGGGCAGTGAGGGGTCTCTGGATGGCAGAATTCCAGGGATCGCCTCTGTTGTCCATAGAAAGGTGGCAGGAGTTAATTTAAATATCCTGAGGTCATTTAAATATCCATACGGGCCTGGAAAATATGGAATTTATCCGGCTTTTTCTATCAGGAGCTGGAGGACAGAGAGAACAAAGGAGAGGGGGTGAGGGGTTAAATCAAAGAGGGTGGATTTCAGTGGAGATAAGGAAGGAGGGTTTCCCCTGAGGGTGGTGAAACACAAGGAAAAGATTCCCAGAGAAATTCAGGTTGTCCCTGGATCCCTGGCAGTGTCCAAGGCCAGGCTGGACAGGGCTTGGAGCAGCCTGGGACAGCGGGAGGTGTCCCTGCCCATGGATTTTCCCTCCTTCCCAAACCCGGCCGTGCCGATCCAACATGGGCTCTTGGGATGGAAACCACGGGAGTTGGGAATTAAATTCCAATCCCACCGAGATCCACCACGGAAGTTCTGCCCCATCCCAGCTCGGGGTCTCTGTGCTGCCCTGGGCTGGATCTCCCCTTCCACGACTCCAAAAAAATGGCTGGGAAGGATTTTTCCAGGCACTTTGCTGTCCCGGTTGTGTCTGTGCCCATTCCAGGGGAGAATAAATACTGGAGCAGCAACCTCTGGAATGGGTGGGACCTGCTCCAGAGGCTTTGTGCAGCTCGGGAAGCAGATCCTTGGGAATTTCCAAGGCAGGGATGAAGCAACGGGACTTGAAAGGGATTGTAGGAGCTCTGGGGAACGTCCTCATGCTGCAGCTCCTAAATCCCGTTAATTGTGGTACTAATTAAGGGCTGGGTTATTAAATTATCTCTGCGCTCTGGGAAGAAAACAAACAAAGGAATCCTGTGGAGCCTTTAGATCTGGATTCCCGAAATGTGCGTCCCATCTGGCCGGGGAACTGGGAGCCCCTGGCTGGGAACAGCCCTCCGGCCGCGCTCCGCGCGGAGACGAATCCCAGAACAGGGTATTCCCAAGGGGATCCCGCCAAAACGGCCCCTCCTAGGGATGCTTTTAGGGCGCTGCCGTGACAAACGGGAGATCTGAGGGGCAGCTGGATGCGGATCCATGGGTGGATATTCCTGGGAAGGCTGAAGCGCCCCTTTTTGTGCGGTGTATCCCAAAAACACCGCCTGGGGCCAGGAAGCGTTAAAACAAGGGAGAAAGGGGGGAAATCCCGCTCTGGAACAGGGAATGAGGGGGTTCCCACACTCCAGCGCGTGAGAGGATTTCCAGCTGGAGGCCCCCGCTCCATCCTGAAATATTTTGGGAGCCAGGCAGTGGAATTTCGGGGTTTGCAAGGGATGAGGGACTCGGGAAGAGGGAAAAGAGCAGGGCAGGGCTTTGAGAAGGGAGAGACAAAGGAAGGAATTACTGAGCAGTCAGTGATGGAAAACTGCTGAGGAACAAGGTTGGAAGGAGTCATTCCATTATTTGGGATCCCCAACCCCACGGATTTGCTGGAAAAGGGATGAGGGCTCCCAGTAGAAAAGGAGGGGATTATGGATGGGCACTGTCCAGTTTGGGGCTTCCCAGTGCAGGAAAAACATGGGAATACTGGAGGGAGCCCAGTGAGGGGATTCCAGGATGGCTGGGGCTGGAGCAGTGGATGTCAGAGGGATCCGGAATCGTTCTGCCTGGAGAAGACATGGGACAGAGGTGTTTGTTCCTAACGCTGACCTGATGCTCCAGAGGCAGATCCAGACCCTTCTGGGAAGGACTGGACAGGGATCCACGGATTCGGGGTGCAGGAAGGAAGATTCAGATTGGAAATCAGGAAAATATTTTGTATCCTGGGGGAAAAAAAAAACCACTGGAGAGTTTTCCCAGATGTCCTTTCCTGGGGATATCCAACCCTCGGCTCCAAAGTCCTGCTCTGATTTGGGCTGAGCCTGGACCAGAAGGCATTGACGGATCCTTCCCAGCCTTTCTTCCTCCCCAAATCCAAGGAATTCAGCTCCACGGAGCCCTGGAAGAGGAGGATTTGTTGGGCTCAGCCTTTAACTCGTTGCATGTGGAGAAGCCGAGCTGTGGAATTCCCACAGCAAATCCCGAAATGAAGCCCAGCTGGAGAACAAGGAGATTTTCCAGCTGACCTGGGCCGAGATTCCCACAGCAACTGCAGGACCGTGGATACTCCGAGAGGCTCAGGAATGTCCCAGTCCTGGGGGTTTTTCCCAGCAGAAATCACAGCTCGAGGATAGGGATGTGGAACAAACCAGGATTAGCCAAAATTCCCAAATCCAGCTCCGGACAGTGAAGAGGCACTTGACCAAAAGGCTGGAAAAGCTTTGATTCCTGGTGCTTTATTCCCATTAAAATTCCTTAATTTTATTGCTGAGCTGGTCCAACTGGGTGCCAGCTTCCCTCATTCCTCGTTGGAATCTCTTTTCCAAGCTCTGCTCTTTATCCCCGGGATGAAAGAACTGTGGATTATGCGGAGGAGGCTCAGTTCCTGGGAGATCCATTGTTTATAACTGACTTAATTGACTTAATAAACCAATTATAGGGGGAAAAGAACCACAGCAGGATGACGAGACAAATCTGGAGTTTCTCCGAGCTTTCAGGAGCAGAGCTGTGAAATCTTTGGGACTTTTTTTCCTGAGAAAACCTCTCTATCATGGCAGGGTTTTAACCTTAAATATTCCACTTTAGCCTCTGCCAAAGGAGATTTGCACCGGGGCTGCACCAGCCTGGAGCCATTCCAGGAGCTGCTGGATTGATGGACGCTGAGCTGCTGAATCCTGAGGACTGGGACAGGCGGCTGAGGAGAGGAGTCCAGGGAAAATTATGGGAATGTGGAGGAATCAACTCAAGTGCAGGCTTCCAGCGAGATTAAATTTGCAGGGGAAAATTGTGTTTGTGGCGGGAACTAAAACGATTTCCGAGCTTTGTAGCTCGGCGTCACCGAGATCCAAACACCTCAAACCGAGTGGGGAAGGATTTGGAGCTGCTGGAGGATGGAAAACGGGATTTGGCCGTGTGGCCTGGGCTGATCCCGAGGGTGGGACACGGGGTGAGGGATGGGATTGACCCCCTCTGCCCTGCTCAGGTGAGAGCCACCCGCAGAGCCGCCCCAGGCCTGGGTCCAACAGCACCAAGACCTGGAGCTGCTGGAGGATGGAAAACGGGATTTGGCCGTGTGGCCTGGGCTGATCCCGAGGGTGGGACACGGGGTGAGGGATGGGATTGACCCCCTCTGCCCTGCTCAGGTGAGAGCCACCCGCAGAGCCGCCCCAGGCCTGGGTCCAACAGCACCAAGACCTGGAGCTGCTGGAGTGAATCCAGAGGAATCCATGGAGCTGCTCCTGGGCTGGAGCCCCTCTGCTCTGGAGCCAGGCTGGGAGAGCTGGGAATGTTGTCCTGGAGAAGGGAAGGATCCAGGGAGAGCTCAGAGCCCCTAAAGGGGCTCCAGGAGAGCTGGAGAGGGACTGGGGACGAGGGCTGGGGGTGTTCCCAAGCTCCAGGAGGGTTTGGACAGCGCTCCCAGGCACCGGTGGGATTGTCGGGGCCAGGGGTTGGATGATCCTTGTGGGTCCTTCCGACTCGGGATATTCCCTGATCTTTCTGCTCAGGGTTCCAACCCTCCCTTCCCAAATCCTGGGTGAAATTCCTCCAGCTGTTCCTTATCCACCTCCCCCAGGCAGTGCTCCCTACGCTCTGCTCCTTTCCCGGTCCAGACGTTCTGTTCTCCAGAAAAACCCCACAAAACCCACCCAGGAGCGAGGCTGTGACCTCGTTCCCTTCGCTTCGGAGCCGTTTGCTCCCGATGAACAATCCCTGTTTGTTTGCTTGTTTGTTTGCTGGAATATTTGGAAGGAATTTTCAGCTGTTTTCTTTCCCGGGGAGGGGGGGTGGGAATTCCAAAAGCCTCCACAGAGCCTCCTTTAAAACCAGCCCAGGAGTTCCCTCCCACCTTCCCACCCCCGCCAGGACAGAAATAGGGGAAGAAATAAATCCGCGAATCCATTCCCCGGGGAGCCTTTTCAGCGCCTCCGGGGCAGAACCTTTTCCTGATGCCCACCCTAAGAATTCCAAAGCTCCCTGACCACCACGGGCTTGGCCACGGACTGTCCTTGATGCTCCAGAGCTGCTCCTGTGGCCCACAGCTCCGACTGGGATCAATCCGGATCCCAGGCCACTGCTGGGAGGTCCCGTCCCACACCGGGAGTTGCGTTGTGGACAAGGAGAGGCCGCAGAATCGCTGAGGCTGGAAAAGATCTCAGAGATCGTGGAGTCCAACCGTTCCCAGCGCTGCCGAGGCCACCACGGCTCCGTGTCCCCAGGTGCCACATCCCGCAGTCTGGGAGGGCCCAGGTGTGCCGGGCTGGACACGGAGCTCCCTGCTCCCAACTGGGGAGTGGGAAAGAGGCCCAGGGCAGGTTCCGGAGTGTCCCCGCGGGGTCAGGGCTGGGAACGCTCCCAGGAATCCCGAGCCAGGACTGAAACGTCCCGAGCTCTTGGAGCAGAGAGTGCGCTGGGCTCAGCGCGTGCCGAGCGGAGCTGGGGCCTCTGCCCGAAGCCACGGGAGCTCTGTGGGAAAGCTCTGTGGGCTTTTCCTGCCCCTAATTCCTCACGGCTGATCCCGGCTCGTGCTGCAGCTCCGCAGCCACTCCCGGTGGATTCGAGGACAGTGCTGCTCCGAAGGAGCAGGAGGGGCAATTCCAGGATCAGCAGTGGCCTCCCCTCCCGTGTTTTGGCGCTCCCATGCCTCCAAGGACAGGGTTTGGACTTTCTGTCCTGCTCAGACGAACATGCCGGGCTGAGGGTTTGTTTTATTTTTTGTTTTCATGGAACGGTGTCAGTTTGGCCGGGGGAAAGCGGGAGCGGAGCCACTGGAGCTGTAAACAGGGGAGGAGCTGATGTTCCACCCTTTCCACAGAGAACACCGGGAAAAGGAGGCGGAGAGGACAAGGAGAGAGCCAGGGCTGCCCAGGAGGGAGGACTGGAGCGTGCTGGGACCCGGGCTGGAAGGGGCTGGAAAGATCTTCCCGCTTCCATTAGAGCTGAGCTTGAGTGGGCCTGGCTTTGGTGAGGGGCCCCGGAAAGGGATCCGGCAAATCCAGTCAGGCAGAAAAGGGGCAAAAAAGGCAGGAGAGATCACTTTTCCCACTTTCCCAGGAGTGAAGGTTCCAGGGCACCGGCTGACCTGACCTTCCCGACACAAGCGGTGGCTCCAGAGCCAATGATCCACGGCTGGCTCCCTAAAAGCAGATATGGGATGGAATTCCGTGAGGGAGCAGCTGAGGCACCACTGGGAGTTCCTGTCTGGGTCATGGAACCATCCCAGAGTGGTTTGAGGCCCTGGGTGCCCAGAGCAGCTGTGGCTGCCCCTGGATCCCTGGAAGTGCCCAAGACGGGGCTTGGAGCAGCCTGGGACAGTGGGAGGTGTCCCTGCCATGGATTGGGATGGGCTTTGGGGTCCTTCCCAACACAAAAACTCCAGGATTCCCTGGTTCCCACCTGGAATGACTCTCTGCAGAGGTTTTACAGCTGTGTCACAAGATCTTTCCACCTTCCTGTGTTGTTTTAGCATTCCATGGGAAATGGAATTGTTAATCCCGAGGATTAACATGCTAATCCCCATGGATTGTTAATGCCGAGGGGATTTAGGGCAGAGGAATTACTCTCCCTGCATTAGCAGCACTCTACTTCCCAAATGGAAACCATCACTCCAGGGGGATGCTGAGGGCATCGTCCAAGCCGTGAGGGTGAGATTTGGAAGGGATAAAAATGGAGAACTGAGGGAGGCGAAATTCCAAAGGGACCCTCCCTGCCCTTTTTCCCTGTCCTGGGTGGGTTTTGATCTGGAGCTTGGGCTTTTTGGGATCTGCAGGGAGAAGTGGGAGAGATCTCCCCAGATGTGCTTTCTTGTCACGCAGGGATTTCGGGGCAGCTCCCAAAGCCCCCACGGGAAGGGAGCAGCGAAGATCCACGAGAAGGCGCAAACTCCGCTCTCCTCGTTATCCCATGGCGGAGAATTCCCAGCCCGGGGCTCGGTTTTGTAGCTGTAATTACCCGGTGAGTGCATTAGAGCCCTGCTCTTCCCTGGGAGCCGTTCCCTTTTGTCTGGCTGCTCTTTTCCCGTGGATCCCGAGCTGCCTGCTGGTCTTACACCCCGCGACTCCCGCTGGGCGCTCCGAGCCACGGGCGGAACAAATGTTTTTGGGGAAGCGCCGCTGCTCCTCCAGCCCCTGGCAGCGTCTCCAGAAGGAACTGGCAGGAAAGAGGGGGATTAAACTTGAGCTCAGGCCAAGGTCTGAGTCTCGTTAATCTCCTGATGAAGCCAAGGAACAGGCCTGGGGGGGTCTCCATGGAATTTGTCACTGTGGAAGGGGCCCAGGAAAGCCAAATTTGGGAGGAGAGGAAATTCATGGATCTGCAGAGCCGGGAGTCCTCGGAGTGAGGGGTTATTAGTGGGAAAACTGGTGGTTATAAGGATCACGGTCCTAATTAAAATCCTTGGATTGTCACCGGCACTGGAGGAGCTCAGCATTCCCGGGAAAAGGGGTTTTCCCTTGGTTTCCCTTTTTTTCCCTGGTTTACCTTTTTTCCCTGGTTTCACAGCCCATGGGGAGAACAGGGAGGATCCTGACTCTGCCCGGAGCCTCAGGACAGGAAGAAAAAGACAATTATTCCACTGAAAAATAACCTGCTCCTGCTGGGAAGAACAAACTGGGTGAGGGTCGGATGGGCTGTCCTGGAGCTGGGATGTGAACCCATGGCCATCCATCCATGGATATAAATCCAGGGATATCCATACAATACCAGAGAGGCTGGACAGGGATGGAGATCCCAGATAAACCTGGGACAAATGAATTACCATTAATTGGCTTTTAATTGTCTCGGAATCTTTTCTATTTTCTGAAGCCTCCCCAGCTGCTCAGAATCCTGGAATTCCTTCTCTTCTCTTTTTTTTTTTTTTTTCTGTGGCCAGGATAAATTTGAGAATGGAAGGAAATTAGAAATTTCCCTCTTTTGGGAAAAATCAGAGCGTTATTCCCGGCTGGGATCAGTTGGGATGTTCACAAGCTTCCCACAGGAGTCCTGAACCTGCTCTGCCCTTCCAGAGCTTTGCCATTGGAAAAGCTTGCCATGTGGAGAGCTTCGCCATGAAAATCGGAAATTCTGGATTAAAAGAGGGGTCACACAAGGGAATATCACAACATCCCAGAATAATTTGGGCTGGAAGGGATCTTAAGGATCATCCCATTCTGTGGGCAGGGACACTTCCCACTGTCCCAGGATGCTCCAACTCCCAATGTCCAGCCTGGCCTTGGGCACTGCCAGGGATCCAGGGGCAGCCCAAGCTGCTCTGGGAATTCTGTCCCAGCTCCTCNCACCCTCGGAGCAGCTCCATGGATTCCTCTGGACCTGCTCCAACAGATCCACATCTTCCCTGTGCTGGAGATGTGGCGATTCCCACCCTTCTGCGGGGGCCGGGTTGGCCCCGGTCTCTCAGCCGGGGTTCTCCGCTTGGGGATGGCACCAGGAATCTCCAGGTTCTCAGGGAATGAAGGCTCTGCAACCTCTGTCCCATCGAGGGGATTTTCCGGGGTTCTGCTCCTGCCTGGGAAGAGAGAACACAATAAACATGGATTGGGTTTGGTTCTCCTGTCAAGGGCATCCAGGCGGGAACGGGAGCAGGTGGTGCTCCAGTCAATACCTTGGGAAGTCGATGTGGTGAGGAGGAAGGGAATCCGGGGAATGCCATCAGGAACGCTCTCCAGGGAAAATTCAGGAGTGCAAGGCAACAATTTCCGAGGGGTTTTACATGGATTTAGGCCTTTAAGCACTGCCAGGTTCTTGGAGATCTCCCCTGTGGACGGGGCTGGATATGAACACGGCAAGGACAGGGAAAGGCACAAAGGGAGGTGTTCGGAGCCGGTTGGGATTTTTGGGTGTCCGAAGTTTCGAGAATGAGGATAAAACCTCCTCACATTGCTCCAGAGAGAGATTTCATGGAATCTCCTGAAATCCAGAGGATGGAAAAGCCTCCTCCGACCCATGCAGGGCTAATGGGGCTGGAGATGCATCAAATGCCTGGAATTTAGCAGGGAAAAGGACTTTATGGAGGAGATGAATCATTGCAGACGGCATGAACTGATCAGGGATGTTGGGAGAAGCGAGATGCCCGCGGGGTTGGAATCGATCCAGAGGATAATCCAATCAAAGCAGAAAAATGAGGGTGTTTGCCACCTGCTGTGAAAGAGTTGTCTGGGCAGAGAATAAAAACCGGTTTTGTCTCCAGAATAAAATTCTCCAAAGAGCCTCTCGTGGATTTGTGGGATTTAAAGGAAAAGGGAGAATTAAGTCCCCAAATTTGACCTCGGTGGTGTCACCGTCCTTCAGCGTCCCCCTCATGTCTCCATTGCGCTGGGGACAATAAATCTTCTGGAAGAGATTCCAGTCTGATTAAAATCTGGGAATCCATTCCGGAGGTGATATTCACCAGAATTTCAATGATTTAGAGGCACGGAGAGCTTGGCTCCAAACTTAAAGGAATAATAATAAATAAAAATAAAAATAAAAGTAAAAATAAAAATTTTAAAAATTAAAATTAAAATTAAAAAATTAAAAAAAATAAAAACGTACAATTAAATTTTAAAAAATTAAAAATAAAAATAAAAAAATTAAACATAAAAATAAAATAAAAATAAATAAGTAGAAATAAAAATAAAAACAATTTTCCAATTCTTATTGTGCTCCATGGAATCACTGGAAACAAGCCTTTACTGGGAATCACTCCGCATTTTAAGCACATTCCAGTTTCACCTGGAAAAACCCCAAATCTTTTTTTCCGAACAAATCCTTTTTTCCAACTTTTCAACCTTGCAAAAACCCCCACGTGTTTTGGGATCCTGCCCAGGATTCCCGCTTTTCCAGGTCTTGGATGCACCTGGAGATTCACGGAAGTGCCTTTATCCCAGTCCCACACCAGGAGCAGGGGAGCTGCCGCAGGGATGATGAACGAGGCAGGACGGACCCGGATCCCAGAGAAGGACAAACCTCCGGCCACCACCGGCATTAAAACGAGGCCGAGGGAAGGAGGGACTTTCAGCATTCCTTTGGCAGCATTCCAGCTGTTTAATGTTGTGTTTTCTGCCCGAAACTCAAGCCTCTGTTCCCCACATCCCGCAGATGTTCTTGTCAAGGAAAACAAAATGACTCAGGATGCGCCAAAGTTGTTTTTCCTGAGGCTCCGGCGGCAGAGAGGAGCTGACGAAGGGAATGTGCGCGGGAACAAACACCGAGAATTGTTTGGGATCGGATGGATCCCTCGGGATCGCTCTCGTGTCTCCTTTCCCTTCGGCTTTTCCTCGCCAGGCACTCCCTCAAATGACGCGCGCTGCCCTTCGAGCCTTGCTGGTTCCCCTGAATTTGCTGCAGATTTCCCGAGAGGATTTTCCCCTCAGGATTCTGCCTTGGGAGCGCTGTGGCTGTTCCCAGAGAAAGCAGATTTCCTTCAAAATCCAAATGAAATTTTCCATCCTCAAGGGGCTTCTCTGGGAAGCTGTGCCAGGGCCTCCCTACCCTCCCAGCCAGGAATTCCTTCCCAGTATCCCACCCAACCCTTCTCCCTTCCAGTTGGAAGCCATTCCCACTTATCCTGTCCTTCCATCCCTTGGAAATTGTCACTCCATCTTTCCTGCAGCTCTTGCAAGGCCACAGCGAGGCCACCCCAAAGCTTCTCTTCTCCAGGCCGAACATTCCCAACTCTCCCAGCCTTTCCTTATAGGAGAGGTTCTCCATCCCTGTCATATCTTTCCCAAACCCGTAGGAACCAGGAATGAGCGGCCTTTAAAAGGAGAGTTCCGGGTTAAACAGAGCCTTTCCCGGTCAGAATTCCAGGCTCCTCCCTTCCCACAGTGATTCCAGTGCTTTGCCATCTCCCAGACAGGATAAAACACACCTCAGAATATTGCAGGGGCTCTTTGGATGCCGGGACTCAGGAATGGACTCACGGGATGGCCTGGTTGGCTCCTACCCTGCTGCATCCTCAATTTACCCTCGGCTGACGGCCCTCACCCCTCCCCCACCAAACAGCTCGGGACGCGCCTCGCGATCCACCTGCTGCTCCAGGGAGCTCATTCCCCATGCCTGCATCCGGCAGAATTCCTGCAGGACGCCTGCGCAGCGCCGCGGGTGGGATGCAGCTGTCTGCCAGCACTCGGGCACCTGCCAATCCTTCCCTTGTCCAGGGGCTGCTGATTCCAAACAGACCTCGCTCAGATTAAATTGCGTTTTCTCGCTCCGAGTTTGGCCGCTTGGATGTTCCCTCTTTTCCAGGAGCAGATGGAGGCGCTTCAGCGAAGCTGATGTTGCTCGTTAATCCTTGCGGTGTTCCGCGGAGCGAAGAGGAACGGAAAATGTTTTCCAAAGGTTTTTGCTCTCTCCGAGAGAGAACTGCAGAGATTTGGAGCTGCCGCTCGCTCAGCCGGCCGCAAACTGAGATCCCTGTTTCTCCGGGGGAAAAATATCCGTGGTTTATGTCCAGCCTGGCCTTGGACACTGCCAGGGATCCAGGGGCAGCCACAGCTTCCCTGAGAATTCCATCCCAGCCCCTCCCCACCCTTCCTCGTATCCAGTCTGAATCTTCCCTTGTTTCATTTAAAACCCTTCTCCCAGTCCTGGCCTCCATGGATCACAGCAAGGATCACTCCAGAGCCACTTCCATGAACCAGCCATGTGGGAAACAATTCCTCGGATGACTCAGCTCAGGAAATCTGATCCTTCCCCTCACCTCGTGTTAAGACGGAGCCTTTCCCCCATCATTTTCCTTAACTTTCCCGGGATAAAAGGCTGCACAGCCTCTCCCCAAGCATGGCCCTAAGTCCCAGCTGGAGAACGCAGGAGAAGAGTGAGGAATGAACAGAAAACAGTGGGAAAAGCTGAAGTGGCCAGAAGCCTCTCCTGTCCCTCCCTCCAGCCCTGCTGGCCCAGCTGGCTCCAGGGGCTATTTTGGAGGATGCTCCCGTGCCACCCGACACCCTCCCGGGATCCCCGACACCGCGTCCCGTCCTCGTGCAGGGGGATTCCCTGGAGCTCTGCCCTGCCGAGGGAGGAGGCAGGACTGGGGCACGAGCAGGTGCTGCTGCTCCTGTGAGCGTGAAACACAATCCTGGGGAAACTGGGGGGGACCTCCATGGAATGTCATTCCCACTCCTTTGGCTGCTCAGCACCGTCAGAGGTGGATTCCCTCCTTGGAATTCACTCCTCCTGCAGCCCTTCCCTTCTGGCTCAGCCGTTCCAGAACGAAATGGCTCCGGAATCCATGACTGCACGAGGCCCGAATCAGTGGTGAATTTTATCTCACGTGAGACCGCGGCCCTTCTACATCCATGTTGGAAGGGCTTGGGGCAGCCTGGGATAGTGGAAGGCGTCCCTGTCTGTGGCAGGGCTTGGAATGGGATGATCCCTAAAGTCCCTTCTAACCCAAACCGTTCCGGGATTCTCTGATTGGAGGAGCTAAACCAGGCCTAAGGATAAGGATGTCAGCAATGGAATTCTATCTCTGGAACTCCTGGAAGCACGGATGGGAGCTGACCAGGATTGTTCCCAGTGCTCCCAAAAACCCTGAGCCTAAGGAGGTTTTGAAGCCACCCAGTGTGGGATTTTCCAGAAGGATTCCCAGAGAAACTCGCTCCTATCTTTCCATGTCCTTAGTGACCTGGAGGAGCCTGTGGAGCCCCTTCCTCGGGAACCCAGAGGAATGATTAACCCGCATCCATCCACGTGCTCCCGACGGGATTTCGGAGGTTCTGAGTCCGAGAGGCAGGAAAAGACACAGGAGAAAGATTCCATGAGAATCAATAAAGGTTGCTTTTTATTGGAATTCCCTTTTACATACACCTGTGGTTTGCCTTTTCCCGCTCATTACTTTGGTCCGTGCAGAAAGCAGAAGTGGAGGAATGTAAACCCAATTCCTGCCTGGAGACACACACCCGGCAACACCCCTGGGATCACACTTTTATCCCGTAGTTTTTTGGGGTTTGGCCCTCTGCTGGAGGGGGAACAAGGTCTTAAAACCCATTTCGGTGTTGGAGAGGGAAAAACACCCCCCTGGTCCCCTCCCTCCTGCTCCGAGTGGAAAAATGAGCCAATACCCTGGAAAAACCCTTTTTCCAAAGCCCAGACCCCGTTGATTTGTGGTGAGCACCAGGGCTGGCTCATCCTGAAGCTGCTGGGATGAAGCAAAAGTGTTTAGCAGCAGCTCCGTCTCCTCATAGATCCCGACGGGAAGAGATCGGCAAAGGATTTGGGATACGGGATGGGTTTGGTGCTTGGCCATGCCTGTCCTTCCTCCTCTCCCACCTCCAACTTTCCTGTCCCATCAGCTCCACCTCGTCCAGCCCGGCCTTCCAAATATCCCACTTGGAACAACAAATGGCTCCTTGGCCAAGGCCGCGTTGGATGGGGCTTGGAGAACCTGGGAGAGTGGAAGATTCCCTGCCCATGGAACTGGAACTGGGTGGGTTTAAAGCTCCTTTCCAACCTAAACCCTCCTGGGATTCCCGGATTCCTCCTTCCCTGCAGCTCTCAAGGAAGAAGGATGAATTTAGACAGAGAACGAGGTGAAGGCTTGGCCTGGCACGAAGAGCTCGGGTCTATATTTAGGCTGGCTCGTGTCTCCTAAAGCTCTGCTTTAGATCAATGCTGCTTCTCATTGTTTTGTCTCCTCTTCAGACGCCTGAGCTTGGACCACCCTTCAGCTCAGTTAAGCTGAGCTTAAGCTGCCTTCCCAGTAGATTTTGTGTCCCTGTTTCAGAGGATGCAACCCCGAGCGTTTTGGAAGCCAGGCATGCACTGATCCCTCCATCCCAAATTTTAATCCCAAGTATTTCCAGCCAAGTGTCTCCCACATCCTAAATCCCCATGTGGGCAAGCTGATACCAAGAGAAAGTGGAGGATTTTAGGAGAGGAAGCTTCCCCTCAGACCTTCTCCTGCCTCTGGATCTCAGTGATCCTGTCGGATTCTGGACCTAAAGGATAGAGACACCCTAAAATCCCAGTGCCCAGTAAGGTTTTGGGAACAGGGAGTTCATTTGAATAAATAACGCACGCAGAACTGGGAGAAGCCAGAATTCCAGATGCTGCCCAGAGCCCAGCAGAGCACTCAGCAGGACCCCAGAAAATAAACAAAAATAGCTCAAGGTTTCTATTTTGTTGTTTGAAATCCCTCTGGAGCGGGGCACAAACACAACGATTCCCTGCTCTCTGTGCCCTTTTCCCATAAACCCTCCAAGATTTAGGACAATTTGGGAGTCACCCCCCACCTCTGGATGCCTGAACTCTGCCCCAGGTGTGATGGGTACACTGAGATCCAGGCGATCCAAGGAAATCATGTTCCCATCCCAAAGCTCTGGATTGGTTTGGGAGCTGCCAGTTGAGACTGGCTCCTAACCTTAAACCCTCCCTCCAGCCAAATTTACACCCAGATAAAATGAAATTAAATGCTGAATTAAGTTATTTAAATAAGGTTTCAGGGTTGTTTTGGAGGGATAGGTTGGAAAGGAAAATTGAAGTGTGGGAAAAGACTCCCAGGAGAAAATCCCTGCTCCAAACCTCCTACAGAGCAAAGAGCAGCCAGTGATGATGTCTGTCAGCACTGAGGGAAGAAAAACTGGGATTAGGAGATTTATCAAAGTCCATTAGAAGCCTTGAGAGCAAATGAATTTGGGGTCAATCACTGATTGAAGCACATCCGCAGGATTCCTGTCTCGGCAAGTTTGTTTGATGTGTCTGAGCTTTGAATGGCTGAGGAGGACCTGGAAACATCAAGGAGGGCATGGAAACGCCAAGGAGGGCACAGAAACAGCAGGTAGGACTTGGGAACACCAAGAAGGACTTGGGAACACCAAGGCAGACCTGGAAACACCAAGGAGGACCCGGGAACACCATGGAGGACATGGGAACACCAAGGAGGACACGGGAACACCAAGGAGGACACGGAAATGTGAAGGAAGACACGGAAACACCATGGAGGACTTGGAAACACCATGGAGGACTTGGAAACACCAAGGCAGACCCGGGAACACTAAGGAGGACATGGAAACGTCAAGGAAGACTTGGAAACACCATGGAGGACCTGGAAACACCAAGATGGGCACGGGAACACCAAGGAGGACATGTGAGAAAAAGAACCCGACCTATAAATGAGGTTTCTTAACTTTTTGGAACATCAAAACCTGAAATTAAAAACCCGTTCAGCCACTGAGTTTGTCAGGACAACAAACAGGAACGAAAATGTTGGAGATCTTCCCTCTCTGTGGCTTTTCACGGTTTAAAAAGTGGAAAATTCTTCCCAGCGCTGCGGATGTTCCGTGACCTCCAGCTGATTGCCCATAAACAAAAACAAAGCCAATCCCCGGCTGAAAAATGCGATTTTGGGAGATCTTTGTGAACTCTTCTGGCTCTAAAACAAGACGAGAAGGAGCAGAGCTGAGGAATGATGAGGGGTAGGACAAGACATGATCTCATCTGAACCCGGACCAAGGAGAATGGAGGAGGCAGAATAACATCTGTCTGCGCTTCTCCGGGAGAAGCAGGAATGGCAAAACTGCCGCCAAAAGTCTTCCCGAAGAAAGAAAAGGAGGATTGAACAGCTGGTGAATCCCAGAAAAGAGCGGGATCACAGAGCAAGGAATGCTGTGAATGGGAATAGAAGAGGAACAACAGAGGAACCTGCCAGGGGTGAGGTTCCCTGTCCAAGCCCAGCACCTCCATGGCTCTGGAGAAGAGGACACCGATCCAAAAGATTCCAGGGAGATTCCATGTGAGCCGCTCAGCCGGGACGCTGCAGAGCGCAGCTCGGCTTGGAGAAGTGAGAGCATCCAGAGAACTGCCAGATGTTTTCTGGGATGAGAGGCAAACGGGCACAGATCTGACACAAAGGAGGAGGGGAAAACCCGGGAAAAACAGGGAACGGCTCTTTGGGATCTTTGCTGCCTCCTCGAAGTGAACTCGGGAAAGTTTCTTCCCCTGGTTTCCAAGGTGGGCGGGGCTTGGAGCACCCTGGGATAGTGGAAGGTGTCCCTGCCCATGGAATGAGAGGGGCTTTAAGGTCCTTTCCAACCCAGCCCAGTCTGGGATGATTCCATGATAACGATCCCATGATAACAATCCCATGATAAGGATTCCACGCTGTGTTTGCCACCTCCCAGCTCCAATCTGCTCTCTCTGCTCCACAATCCCATGTTGGATCCCATTCCTGCAGGATTTGCAGAGGGCAGCGGGTGAATCCCGGACAAATGA
Source organism: Dryoscopus gambensis (assembly GCA_013389985.1). Taxonomy (NCBI): domain Eukaryota; kingdom Metazoa; phylum Chordata; class Aves; order Passeriformes; family Malaconotidae; genus Dryoscopus; species Dryoscopus gambensis. The sequence continues at coordinate 47,696 of WEIT01000067.1, forward strand.
ACCCTCCCCTGGCAGGCTTCTGCTCCCTGTGGCTTCAGGGCTGTGTTTCCGCAGGAAAATCCCACAGGAGAGAATTTGTCATCCCGGGAGGACTCAGGCCTTTGGATGGGGACAAGTGTCCTTGGGGAATGTCCTCATCTCCTGGTGGTGGAGGCAGGGAAGAGGAGCCTGCTCCGAATCCGAGGGCTCTGGCTGAGCTCCGACAGGACCATTCCGTTTGTCCTTCCAGGGCAAATCGCAACCAGAATTTGGGGCTTCTTCTCTCTTTCCAGACATCCCAGCTCTGATTCTTCACTACAATCCAGGAGGGATGAGCCTGGATCTCCAGACAGCAGATCCTGATCCATACGCTCAGCCAGGAGTTTGGGATGAGCCCAGGAATGACGGGAACAGGCTTTCACCAATACCCTGCTGGGCCCTGGGGGCAGTTTTCCCTCTGGTTCGGTGCCAGCGTTATCCCAATGTTTGCCTGGATGCTGCTCATGCACAGAAACAGCCAGGCAAGGAAAAAAATCCGTTTATAATCTGCAATTCAAAGGATTTTAAAAAAATATTTCTTCCCCCTGCACAACCCTCGTGCCTGCAATTTTTATCAACATTTAACAACAAGTTTGATTTATTCCAAGACTAAATAATCCAGTGTTTAATTCATTTCAGCGAGAGCTGCGTTTTATGAGGGGGGTTGTGTTTGTTTATAAACAAATTTATGGCTTTGGCTGATTCCTTGAATTTCTGAGGGACTGTCAAAGGTTCTCAATCTTGAGCTGAGTAATAAACACAAGCAAAGAGTGAGTCACTGGTTGGGGTTTTTTGGTATTTTTGCTTTGTTCCAGCAGTGAAATGATAACTCAGAAATGCCTTTGAGCCAGAAAATTGGGAGGGGCAGGAGAAGAGAGCAGGAAAACGGATTAATCTTTGGAAATTTGATATTTTGATAACTGTCATTTGGTGGGAAACGGTTTTGATGACATTTGACTTCTTTTGATGATGCAAGACAAGAAAAGAACGTCACGAATAAATATTGGCTGTCCAAGATTTCTATTCAGGACAAGAGGGAACGGCCCCAATCTACACCAGGGCAGGTTCAGGAGGAATTTCTCCTTGGAAAGGGCTCTCAGGCCTTGGCAGGGGCTGCCCAGGGAGGTTTGCAGTGCCCATCCCTGGAGGTGTCCCAGGAAGGCCTGGATGTGGCACTCAGTGCTCTGGTGGGGATCAGGCACAGCTTGGACCTGATGACCTTGGAGGTCTTTTCCAACCTCAGGGATTCTGGGACCTGCAGTAGATGGAGAAGAGCTCCAGCTCCTGGCAGAACCTCACAGCCACCACATCCCCCACCAGGTCTGGATCCAAACCTCAGAGGTGTTCGAGGGAGGAGATTGTTTCCCTGCATTCCGCTGGGCTTTGGTCAGGCCCTAAACTGAGAGGTCGATAAAGATGTGGGACACAAAGTCAGGATCCCACCTGCTCTTCCTGACTTCCCTCAGGGTTTGGGGAAGTTAATCCTTGATCAGCCCTCAGAAGAGCAGCTGATCGCTGCTGGTGGAGTCTCTCTCCTCGTTAGGTTTTGGGTTAATTGTCCAGAGAAACTGTGGATACTCCATCCCTGGCAGTGTCCAAGGCCAGGTTGGACGGGGCTTGGAGCAGCCTGGGCTAGTGGGAGGTGTCCCTGCCCATGGCAGGGGGCTGGAACGAGGTGACCTTTAAGGTCCCTTCCAGCCCATCCCAGGATTCCATGACCCTGTGGAACAGGACATTCCAGGTGCAGAGTGAGGAACAACTCCCCGTTTTGAGAAAGAACTGAAGCTGCTCTCCAGGAGCACCCACAGAAAGGGAGCGCTGGGTCATCCACCCTGGGAACTGATTTTAGCCACAAACACCCCCCCGGGATCTGCGAATTCCATACCCTCAGTGGCTCCCGCCCCACCACCCCCTCCGGAAGCACAGGAATGCCGCGCATTCCGATAACCGCACTTCCCACCCTAAAATTGCACGGGTTCCTGCCTTGCCCCTGGGACTTTGGGGACAGGAGAGGAGAATCCCTGGCTGCACCCACGAGCTGTTCACCCTCCCCACCCAAAGGGGCGTTTTGCCAAGGAGTGAGAATTCCCGAGGGAAGAAGGACGTGGGGCTGGCCGCACCCAACGGGACCTTGGGCCGACGCGTCGCGGGGCCTTTCCCAGCCCTGTGTGTGTCGCCAGGCAGACCCACGGGCAGAGAACAACCCGAACCCAAGCCGCCGAGCCCCGGGGTGGCTTGTCCCCTCCCGGGACGATGGCACCGCACCCTCCCTGCACGGCTCTTGCTTTCCTGGGGGACGCTCCCGCCCTCCTCGGCCTCCAACGCTCCCTGAGGGATCCAAGGACCGCGCGGAGCCTCGCAGCCCTCCCCGGCCAGCTCCCGGGATCTCTGGTGTCCAGCAGGTCTGGAGAGCTCTGTAATCGCCAGGAAAACGTGGATCACGGAACTCAGGGACGGGATCACCCGCTGGCCACGTTGGTGGCTCGCTACTTTTTTCCCCAAATAACTTAATCTCTCATTCCACAGAGCAGAGAAACTGCATGGAAACCCTCGGAATCCGCTGCGTGGCCTGATGGTCTTTTCCCACTAAATGCTCTCCAGGAATCTTTTTTCATCCTTTGGCTGAATTTTTTTTAATGTCCTCCCATCTTTACATCACTGTCTCTCTCTCCTCTTCCACAAGGACCATGGGTCTGTCTCCATCGTAAAGCCCGGAGCCGTTCAGGTACTCCTCGTCCTTGTTGTACTGCTCCGGGCCGGAGGACGGCATGGAATTCTCCGAAATGGAGCCGTTTTTCACATAACCCGGCAAATTCCGGTGGCCGTTGAGGGTCCCTGGAATCAGTCTTGTGTTGAGGTGGAGGGCGAGCGCCCCTCTCGTGGCTACATTTGTGATGCTGGTGTGGGAAACCATCGGTCCATAGCTGTAGGTCGTGCTCCCACTCCGGGCTTTCCTTTTGAAGTCAAGTGCTAAAGTCCACCTGCTCCATGACTTCTTTATTTCTGCTTGGACCTGAGGGGGGAAAAAAACAAGGGGGGAAAAAAATCCCATTAGCGGGAGAAGAAAAATGCGACAAGGGTTAGTTATCCATAGACAAAATGGGCAAGAAACTCTGCTGGGGGCTTGGAATTTCATGGTCTTTGTGGGGCCTTTCCAACCCAGGAGATTCTGTGATTCCACAGAATTGGAAAGAGCAATAAATTCCCATTAAATCTGCCCCTTCCAGGTGAAATATTGGACACTGGGAAGATGGAACGAAGACGTCTGGTTGGAAAGGTGGGATAGCTCTGCCCGAGGGTTTAGGGGTGGAGAGCAGCACATCCAGGTGGGAATCATCTCAATGAAAACCATGCGGGAGCGGGAAAACCACCTGGAGAGGCACCTGAATCCTGAGAAATTTCCTGAGAAAGGGAATTTTAAACTGGCTCAAAAGTAGGTCGCTAAAGTTAGGATGAGAGAGATTCCGCCTAGGTTTTATCCTGGTTTTATCTGCAGAACATAAACAGAGATTTTGTAGTTTTGTTTTCCCTTCAAATCCATAAATTTATAAGTCATAAATTCCCCTTAAAATTCACAAATTCAGGTCATAAATTTCTCTTAAAATTCACAAATTCAGGTCATAAATTCCCCTTAAAATCCATAAATTTTGCCTTATGCCTGTCCACAGAAGTTCTTCCCTGGGGTGTAGCCACTTTCTTAATTAGCAGCCATAGAGGGAATTAATGGAAACAAAGAAATTAAAGTACATTATTGAGGAAATAGGAATAAAGGTCAAAAGATCCTGGAAAAATCCAGAGGTTTTTGGTTAATCAGCGACTCTATCAATCCATTTTTTTCTTTTTAACTTGAATGAAGCAGCACTTGTGCTAGGAAATTAAAAATTCCACATTTTTTCCCCCATTAGCTGCTTCTGGTAGCTCATTTATCGGTGCCATACTGACCTGGGGGTTTTCCACCAGGGAAAAAATGAGGATTTGTATTTTTTTTGTGGACTGGGAGATCCTGAACTGCAAAATGAGGTTGTTTGTTGTGGAGAAATGAGGATGTGCTGACGTGCACCCACCCGAGTGTGGAATTAACCCAAGAAAAGAGAGAATTAAGAAGACGTTCGTGACTCACCTCTCCATTGCAAAAACAGTATATGATGGCAACAAAAAATCCCTGGAAGGAGGAAGAAACAACAAATCAGTGGGAATTCGGGGAGATTTGGGTCTCTTTACTTCTCCGAGATTGGGGACATTCAAAACCTGCTGTGGAAGATGTGCGTGGGAAGTGTGGGATTGTTGCGTGGTGCCGGAGAGGGAAACAGAAAATTCCCTGTGGATGGAGCTCCTGGTGGACAAGGAGCTGTCCCGGAGCCAGCAGAGCGTCCTGGGGGATGAGAGGCCAACGGGATCCTGGGGAGCACCAGGAAGAACATTTTTTGTTGGCCACACCGACCCTTTCTGTGTTGCGTTTTGCAAAGCGAAAACACCGGAGCCCAAAATATTTTTGGACCCCCCTCGTGAGCAAATTCTGGCGTCGCGTAAACCCGGCCCTGCTTCCGAAGGCCTTGCACCCACACATCCCTCCTCTCCCCGCCGGAATTCCCGCCATTTCCCAGAGTCCCAGTACCTGGAAAGAGTTGAACAGCATTTCATAGTGCATTTGAACTTGCCAAAGAATCCCTGACACGTCTGTGTATGGCATAGCCATGAAAACAATATAGTGAACGCCAAACAGAGGCATGAGGACGAGGGTCGATTTCAGCAGCTTCCTGCAGGGAAAACAAAGGGATACAGCAGGAATTAGGGCACGGATGGACCTCCCCGACACCACCAGCCCAGCCAGGTGTGTCACCGGGCACGCGTTGCTCGTGGTTTTCTCCTTGTCGCCGCGGGTATCGGAGGTTTCCACAAGCACCAAGGAATTCCACTCGGAATTCCAAGCTGGTGCTCCTCCTACGGGGTGTGATAGCAGCCAGGCCATGCTCCGGCATGGGCCGGTCCAACCCTCAACACATCCCCAAGTGATGCTGGAGGTGACAACACCGGGATGCCTTTTCCAGCCTCAGAGCAGCCCCAGGGTTGGGTCAGGGGTGGAAGGTGGAGAGGAATGAAAGGAACGTGTGCTGCAATTCCGGCCCTCAGGTTCCCACAGCCACCAAACGCCCTCATCCCTAAAGGACGGCTCTCCATCCTCGCGTGGTCCTAAGGAGCCCGCAGTGGCTGACGCTGCTTGAGGAGGAGGTTGGAGAATTAACCTCCAGAGGTCTCTTCCAACCTCAACCACTCCGTTGGGGCAAGACAGCAAAATCCATCCTGGCTCAGCGGCTCCTGTGCCGTGAGCAGGGCTGGGGGAGAGGGAAGGGAATTGGGAGTAGAATTACTCCAGATACCCGGGGGAAGAGGACAGGGCAGAGGTGACCAGCATCAGGAGGTGCTCTGGGCTTCAGCATCCCTTGGGAAAGCTCCTTTTTTCAGGAAGCAGCTCCACCTCAGCACGGAATCTGTGCTGAGAGCTCCAAGGAGGCACCACAGCCCGGAGTACTTGGCTGGGCTGGCTCTGGAGGGAATCAGCTCTGCCTGGAAGTGACATTAATTGAGGGATTAAACCTTGTGCCAAGAGTTCCAGCACGTCCCCGAGGGCAGCAGGGATCGGGAAGGGCGGGAATCCCTCCCGGAGAGCCCCGGCACCGCCGCTGTCCAGCGACTGCAAACCACCAAGGGAACTGAACGCTTTAAAAGGAGCGGGGCCCATCCAAACCATAATTAATGGCAAAGCTTCGGCCAGGCAGAAGTAAATAAATGGATAAATCAGAGCCCTGACAGGGCAGCGAGGAAAACCGGGAGGTGTTTTCCTGCCAAAGCTCCCTCCTGCCTCAGACGTGTGTTTGGAGAGGGAGGTGGGAGCAGTGAGCTCATGGTTTACGTCCCAGACCATTCCGCTCTCCCCCCTTCCCAGGTGTCCCTTTGGGCAGTCCGGGAGATCCCGAGAAGCCTTGGGAGCTGCTCTCAAGCAGCCGTGGTGTCCCAGCAATCCGATTTTTCCAGCCAGTTCTTGACCACGCTACAAATAACCTGAATGATCAAGGGAGACGAGCTGGCGGAACAAAGGAAAACCAAACAAAAAACGAGACGGAATTGGAATCTTTTTTTTTTTTCCAATTCACCCAAGGCACTGAAACACCCTCTCAAGGGCAGGTTTAACAAACAGGCCAAGCTTTACAAAGCACAGGAGGGAAATAAATGTAAGCAAATAAACTGATACAAGTTTTACGGCCTCCGACAGCACAAGCAATGTTTTATTCTTGCATTTTCAGTTCAAAAACTGGCTGCAGAGCTGGAACTCCTCCCCAGCCTCCAGCAGGTTGGATTCAAAAGGCTTAGGAGAGGCTTAAATTGCTCTGATTCCTTGTGCATCACCACACTTGGGTGACAACAACCTTCTCACCTTATTTTAGGTGGCTCCAATGTCACCCTGGGCTTTCCCCGCAGCCACGGGGGTGAACCAAGGGCTTTGTCTCGAAAAGGGGACGGGGCAGGCGACACTCACCTGTACTGCTGCCTCGAGTCGCACCTCCCCGCATTCGTCTCTCGGAGCTTGGTTGCGAGGACTCTGATAATATTGATAAAGAGAATAAAATTTACCTGGAAAGGAAACAAACAGGAAAGAAAGGAGAGCTGTTAAAAATCAACGAAAACGCCGGAGTCGCTCGGTTGGTGTTTCCCTCGTGTGAGGCAGGGGCTGGGACTGGGGAGGAAGCACCTCCTGTGGAAGGGATGAGCACCCAGGAGTGATCCCAGGGTTTTTAAACTTTGGGGAGAATACGGAACGGCTCACGAGGTGTGGACATCTCTCATGGAGACACCTGAGCCAGCCAGCCCCGCAGGCACCTGGAGAAGGCCAAAGTGAGGTTTTCTTTGTGTTTCACAGCCCAGCCAGAATTAAGATCCCCTCGGGATACCAGGAGCACCCAGAGGATGTCTTCCCACATTTCCACGTGCAGAAGGAAAGAGGAATGAGCCAAATGCACCGTGGCGAAGGCACGGAGTGGACCTAACCGGAGATGACAGCTCAAGAATGCAGAAGGGCAACGAAACTTTTGGATTTCTCCCATATTTCTACCGCCAAGCTTCCTCTGGGAGGTGTTTAGGATGGAGCAGATAAGGACAGTCAGGGAATATTATCAACTTCCTTTGAGGGAGACACATCTGTGAACCCAACTCGTGGCCAACCACTCAAGATGATTCCGGTGGTGCCTGACCACCCTGGATCAGGCTGCCCCGGGAAGAGGTGGAATCCTCATCCCGGAATGTGGTGGAATCCCATGTGGACGTGGCACTTGGGGACAAGGGTTAGTGGTGACCACGGTGGTGCTGGTTGGACTCGATGTGGGAGAACTTTTCCAACCTTCACGACTCCACGATTCCAATCATGTCCTGCAGGAACACGCTCACACGGGAAAATTTAACGGCAAGACCGCACGGAGAGGAATTCCAATTGGAACCCTCACTGGAGGATTCCCATCTTTTTAGAGCTCTTCAGAGCTTGGTTTCCCTGGATTCCACCTGCTGCCAGCCCAGCCAAACCCATCCCTGGGATAGTGGAGAGGGTACAGGCAGAACCATCCTGTAACTGCCCCGAGCAGATCCATGGCGCTGGAAAATGCTGCTTCCCAGGGATTCCTCTGGAGGCTCCAGCATTTCAAGACACCAAATGACCCCACCACACACAGGCTTGGAATTTTAGGGAGGGACCATTGTGAACCCCAAGTTGGACAGTCCTGGAGACCTCCATGGATTCGTTTTGGTTGGAGCCGGAGCAGATCCCGGTTCCAGTGTTTCCATGACAGAGGTCCCACCGCAACCACTGGAGCGCTGTTCCAAGGGTTAATTATCCTCCCTGGTAACATCAGGAATTCCCTGAGCTGCTGAGCCAGCGGGGCCTGGTTAGCCACGGCTTTGCCTCCTGTGGTCGGATTCCTTCTCCTTTAACAAGGTGCAAGCTCATTTGGAGCTGTTCTCTTCCATAAAAATCCAGGGAAGGTCGTGCCACACCCTTTCCCTCACCGGGATAGGAGTGAGATTTCTCGCCCGTATCCATTTCCCTGTTTTCATGAGGTTTGTGGGAATTTTACATCCCTGCAACCCCATTCCCCGAGCTCCATTTGGTTGAAATTTCCTGACTGGCACAGGAATTCTAAGGGAGGCATGGACAGACTGGCAGGCAGGGAAGCGCAGAGCCTGGGGGCATTTCATTCCTTGGAAATCAATCTGGAAAGGAAAAACCAAGCAGGATTCACGTCCCTATAGGAGTTTTTCCAGCTTTAAAGGCTCCAAAGTGGGATCCTGTTCTGCATTCATCGGCAAAATTAAAGATTTCCAACCTTATCACACCCAGGAGGGAAACCCCTCCGATTTCCCCAAATGTGCTAAGTTTTAAAATAAATCCAGACAAAGGAATCACGCCCAAATTAGCAGAAAGCGGAGGGCTTTTAAACCCCTCGGCCTCCAAAATCTCCTCCAGAAAATGCAGGCCTTGGTCCAGCAATGTGGGAATGGCAGAAGCAGCCAAGTGAACAATACGAACCCGCAGAAATTAAACAGACACAACCCACAGAATATTTTTGCATAATGAGCAGCTGCATTTGCAAATCACCAGGGCACAGGCACAGCCTCCCCAGAGAAACCTTATTTTTCCAAGGATGAGCCTCAACCGGGCTCTTTCTCCTCTGCTAATTGGCCTTTAAATGAAATGCGGTGGGGTTGCTGGAACTGGTTTAATTGAACCATCTGAACTTTCTTCCCTGGCCTCCGCTGCTCCATTCCCAGAGACGTGGTCTCGGTTATGCGTTCCTTCCAAGGAATTTGCTGGAGCCAGGTGGAGAATTTCCAGCAAAAGGATGAAACCCAGCCCCCAAAAATCTCACCTAACGGCACAGACGAGCACATCCACCTCGGAAAATTCCCTGCTCTTTGTACGCCTGGTGCTCCTCTCACCCGCACTGAGCATCTTCCAAGGCCTCCTGAGTTGGGAGGCAGGAGGAAGAGCCTGATCCCAAACCCTCCGGAGTGTGGGGAGATTCCTGCCAAATCCACTCACAGATGAGTGGGAAGGAGGATGGGATATGTGGGAGTGGATGAGCTCCTTCACATGGATTCCACCAGGAGATGGAGAACCCCAAATAAATAGAGAGGGAGAAAGAGGGTAATTAATGGATTCATTGAGAGCAGGTTTAGCTCATTAGGACATGATTGAATTCAGCTGGTGCCGATAATTAACTCTCATAACGACCTCTCCAGCTTTGGAGAGCTCTTCCTGTGTTGGGATTATGTTGCTTGGATCCTTCCTTTTCACCCCCGGCTGGGGGTTGGAATAACCCACCCTTGGTGATTAAAGATCCAATCAAAGCTGGGATGATTTAATTTTCCTTCCCACCTCAGGCTTCCCAAGCTTTTACCAGTTCAGAAAGAGAGGGATGACCCTGATGCCTGGGAAAACCTTCGGTCCAGACCCCGAATTCCATCTCTTCCCACCGGAGATGCCTGGGGAGAACATGCCACGAACCCTGGGAGCTTCCAGGATCAGCTGGGTGGGAAATATCACCTCGGATGTTGGTTTCGTTAATGATTTTGGGGCCTTACCCCGAAAAACGTGGCAGTTTTCTCTCCTTGGAGCTGCTCACAAACCCTTCCGCCGCATTCAGCTGCCGAAATTCCCGGCAGGACAAACGCGAACCCCTCCAAGTGGACATGTGGGGATTGTTGTGAGGCAGGATTTGTGCTGACAGGGAGATTGGAGTAGGGAACCCTGGGTCAGCTCTCCCCAAGGGCCTCCCATGGCCTCACTCACCCCACACTCACCACGATAGCTGCCAGGATGGGCACCTGAATGATCCACTTCAGATTGCCAGCACTCAAGTCCCAGCACCTGAGGAGAGACCGACATCCCATCAGGAAAGCTTCGGAAGGGCGACCAGCTCAAGGGTTTTGTTGGAAAAACCCCCCTGAAAGGAGGAATTCCTCCAAAGCCTGGTGGAAGGACTGGGTCTAACCCCGCCTGCACTCCGTGAGACTTTGGAATATCCCTTTTCCTGCTGTTATGCCACTAAAAATGAGAATATTCCCATGGTTGGGATGGTTCCAACCATGAGGGTGAAGCTCCTTCCAGCTCTTTCCACGCTTATCCAGATTTGTCCCTTCCAGGCAGGAATGGATCCTTTTCCACTTCTCCACTTCCTTACCAGAAAAAATCCCTACATTTAAAGTGATCCAGGATTCATGGACACAGGAGAGGCTGAACCCATGTAGGATCACAGAATCCTGGAATGGGTTGGCTTGGAAGGGGCCTTAAAGCTGATTTCATTCCACATCCCTGCCATGGGAGAGAGGTTGCTCCAAGTCCAACTGGATTTGGGATGAGGCAGCCACAGTTTCTCCGGGCGACCTGTGCCAGGGCCTCCCCACCCTCACAGGGCAGAATTTTTCCCACCATCTCACCCATCCCTGCCCTCCGGCAGTGGGAAGCCATTCCCTGTGTCCTGTCCCTCCAGTTCCTGATGGATAATCCCTCTCCAGCTTCCCTGTGGGCCTCTTCAATCCTGGATATGTCCCTGCTCACGGCAGGGGGTTGGATTAGATGACCTTTAAAGGAACCATTCCCTGATTCCCCCTTGGAATAAACCCGGACAACTTCCCACGGGGACAGGGGGTGTCTGGCACGTAGCGATGGGGACAACGCTGGGGCTCCGCACTCGCTTCCCACCTTTCCTTCACCCCTTCCCTTCCAGGGAGACCCAGCCAAGCCCCACAAAATCCTTCTCTCCATCCACCTTCGGTCCTTATCCCAGTGAGGACTGGAAGGGCCAGTTGGTGACGTGGATATTGGAGTGTTGGGATCCAATCCCCTGCCTGCCAGGAAGGAACAGGCGCTATTCGCTCCCAGGAGTTTCCGGCAGCCGCCGGGAAAGGTGACTTGATTATTCTGCTGGAATTCTCTCCAGCCATGGAGGCGGGAATGCCACGGGGCTTTTCCTCGTCCAATCCAGGGCACCCCACACGGCGGCCACGGTTTTCCCGGGCCAGCTGCTCAGGGAAAGCGGGGCCGGAAAACCTCCGGGGCTTTGTGGAAGCCTCTGTGAGGACGAGCCGGTGTCACAGGCGTGTCACCCTTCAGTAGCTCTGCTGATCCACCCATCCCACCCCGGGGCTGAAATCCCACGTGGAGAGCAGTGTCTTCCCAGGGAAAGCCATTTGGGAATGCCTGCAGACCCTCTGCTGGAGGATCCTGGGCACGGGGAAGCTGTTGTGTGGTCAAACCTGTGGATTTTGTGGGAAAGGCCAGGTTGGACGGGGCTTGGAGCAGCCTGGGATAGCAGGAGGTGTCCCTGCCTGTGGCAGGGCGTGGGATGGGATGGGCTTTAAGGTCTCTTCCAACCCAAACCTTCCCGGGATTGTAAAATCCATGGAGGAGTTCCAGTTCTACCACGTCCCCACACCAAACTTCTCCAACTGTGCTGCAGCTGCTGTGTCCCAAAGTCATTCCCACTCATCCCGGATTTTAAGGATCCCTGGCTCGTCCCTGCTCAGCTGTGACCCCGTCCCTTTATCCCCGGGGATAACAACTGCAGCTATTCCCATTTACTGAACCCTGCTAAACACATGGGAAATTCATCCTTCCCTTCCATCCACCACCCTCCTCCGAAAGTTAACGGCGCCGTGGTGGAATTCCAACTTCTCCTGGTTCTTTTTCCCTTTGAATTCACCCACCAATCCCACAAAAACTTTGCGGATAAAAGGAAGAGAAGCAAACCCGGTGGGACTTACTCTGTGTCGGCCAGAGTGGCTCTGACGCTGGCCCACACTGTGACAAACACAGCAGGGAGCCCTGCAAGAGAACACAGGAGACGTGGGGTCAGTGGGATCCGAGGGTGCCGGCACCAGAATTCCAGGTGGAGGGGGTTCCGGGAAGGTGGAAGGAGCAGTTTTTAATTATCCAGGTGTAACTGAGACTTGGGAAGGCTGAGGTTTCGCATCCAAGAGCGGAACTGGTTCGGTTTGGGGTGCTCGTGGCAAGGACAGTGAGGGCAAAGACAGTGAGGTGCTCGTGTCCAGGGAAGGGAACGGAGCTGGGAAGGGGCTGGAGAATTCCTGAGGGAGCTGGGAAAGGGGCTCAGCCTGGAGCAAAGGAGGCTCAGGGGGCCCTTGTGGCTCTGCACAAGTCCCTGACAGGAGGGGGCAGCCGGGGGGGTCGGGCTGTGCTCGCAGGGAACAGGGACAGGAGGAGAGGGAACGGCCTCAGGCTGGGCCAGGGGAGGGGCAGGGTGGAAACCGGGAATATTTCCTCATGGAAAGGGCTGCCCAGCCCTGGCACAGCTGCCCAGGACAGGGGTGGAGTCCCCACTGCTGCAGGGAGTTGGAAGCCATGGATGTGGCACTTGGGGGCATGGTCAGGGGTGGCCTTGGCGGTGCTGGGGAATGGTTGGGACTTAACGGACTCAGAGGCCTGAGAGTGCTGGAACCTGAGAGACTGAAACCGGCTTTGGCCAACTCATCCCATGGGAAGCAGAGAACTCTGCTCTGGAGCCAGCCTGGGAGAGCTGGGAATGTTCTCCTGGAGAAGGGAAGGCTCCAGGGAGAGCTCCAAGCCCCTTCCAGGGCCTCAAGGGGCTCCAGGAGAGCTGGAGAGGGACTGGGGACAAGGGCTGGAGGGACAGGACACAGGGAATGGCTTCCCACTGCCAGAGGGCAGGGATGGGGGGGATATTGGGAAGGAATTCCTGGCTGGGAGGGTGGTGAAGGGTTGGGATGGATTTTCCAGAGCAGCTGTGGCTGCCCCTGGATCCCTGGCAGTGCCCAAGGCCAGGCTGGACAGGGCTTGGAGCAGCCTGGGGCAGTGGGAGGTGTCTCTGCCCATGGCAGGGATGGGATGGGATGATCCTTAAGGTCCCTTCCAACCCAAACCATTCCATGGTTCCATGATTCCAATGGTTTTATTCAGTACACCTTTCCCAAGACATTTCCTCCCTTCCTTCGCATCAAGGAGAAGTGGATCAGGAGTGGGGCTCAGACCGTTTCTCCCAGAAAATCCCTGGATGGGTTGGAAGCTCCGTTAAATGCGAGAGAGCTGCTGCACAAAGCAGAGAAATGCTAAAATTTGGGATTACGCTTCCAAAATATGCAGCCAGAGGTTCATTCCCAAATGAGCCATCCTGATTTCGGCACAGCTACCCTGGGCCATCGTCTTTTTCCCTGTGAAACGTGGAAAAAAAAAAAAAAATCCCCCAATAGCCAAATGCAACCTTGTATTTATTTTTTTAGGGTCCAGTTATTTGTACAACCAAGTCCCCTACTGGCTTCCCTTAAAAAGCAGGACCCAATCCACAGTAGCTTCCACAAATTTGGGAAGAATGACCCCTTTCAGGCAGAAAAAAAAAAATTTATTAAAAAATAAATAAAGGCGACATTTATCAGCGGGGACTGTGAAGAGGCTGTTCCCAGTCTAAGCTCACTGGGGCTCAGGGATAAGCCCAGGCTTAACTTTCAGCATGCACTTAAGTCTCATTAGGGTGCTTAAAGGTTTTCCTGACCACGGGGTGTGGAGCAGGGACGGCCGTGTCCCAAACGCCGGGACAACGGGGCCCTTATCCGGGCCGGGAGCTGGGAATGCCGGGGTAATATAAGAAAGCATAAATAATTAAACACAGAGCCTCACTCAGGCCCAGCGCTCCTACAAAGCCACATTTGTGAGGAATTCATCCCGCTCCACAATTCCCTGGGTTGCTGGCACTGGGAAGAAAATCCTTGACCTGTGGCACGGGGAACTCGGAGTGAGGGAAGAAGGTGCTGATTCCTTGTGACAGGCACCAGCTCTTTCCTCCTCCCTGGTATCCACCTATCCACGGGAAGTAGGGCAGGCTCTGGAATATCATCAAAGGTTTAAATGGATTGAGTTTTTTGGTGCTATTCCAGTTTATATCCACTGAGGAGCTGCCATGTTGGAAGCCTGTCCATGAAATATTGGATATTCCCGCTACAGCAAAGCTCCAAGTCTGAAGGATGGATTTTTTGGGGGATTTGGATGTATTTGACAGGAATTTGTTCCTCTCTTGCCTGTCCTGACCTCCAGAAGAGACAATTCCTGTTCTTACTAATCCTGCGCCGAGTTCGAGCGCCCAAGCAACAACAAAATAGCCAGGGGAAAATAGTTATTCCTAAACCCCCAACGTGTGCATGGATGGATCCATGGATGGATGGATGAATGGATGGATGGAGGGAGGGATGGATGGAGGGAGGGATGGATGGAGGGAGGGATGGAGGGATGGANCTCGCCTGTCCTGAGCTCCAGAAGAGACAATTCCCATTCTTACTAATCCTGTGCAGAGTTCGAGCGCCCGAGCAACAACAAAATAGCCAGGGAAAAATAGTTATTCCTAAAAACTCCAATGTGTGCATGGATGGATGGATACGTGGATGGATGGATGCATGGATGCATGGATAGATGCATGAAGACATGGATGGATGGGTGGATGGATACATGGATGCATGGATGGATGGATGGATTAATGGATGCTTGTATGGATGGATGGAGGGATGGAGGGATGGAGGGATGGAGGGATGGAGGGATGGATGGATGGATGCATGGAGGGATGGATGGATGGATTAATGGATGCATGGATGGATGGATGGAT
>WEIT01000067.1:67711-90731 GCA_013389985.1 Dryoscopus gambensis
CTTCCCTGTCTTCCATCTTTTCCCGGTGTTCCATCTTTCCCTGTGCTCCATCTTTCCCTGTGTTCCCTCTTTTCCCTGTGTTCCATCTTTCCCTGTGTTCCATCTTTTCCCAGTGTTCCATCTTCCCCCGCGTTCCATCTTTTCCCGGTGTTCCATCTTTTCCTGTGTTTCATCTTTCCCTGTGTTCCATCTTTCTCTGTGTTCCATCTTTTCCTGGGTTCCATCTTTTCCCTGTGTTCCATCTTTCCCCTCTGTTTCTTGTGCACGTTGGAGGCCGAAGGGCCTTAGCCAAGTTTTCCTGCTCTGGGTGTCCTGCCGGAGCCACAGCACTTGGAATTCCAACTCCTTCCTCAGCTCATGGAGAGACTGAGGTGGGACGGAGTCACCCCATCCTGCCACGCGTGTCCGAGCCAGGATCCTCCAGGCCAGTCCTCAACAGAGACGTCCCAGGTGGCTCCTGCTGCCTTTGGAGCCAGCTGTTCCAGGAGCAAACAGGACCCGGAGGTGTTCCCCCGGAAATATCGAGGTGTTTTCGGAGCAGACCTGAGCCGCAAGGCGGGAGATCTGGGAGAGACTTCCAGGACATCCTGGTGTCAAATGGGCTCCTAAGCTGAGCTCTCGCTCCACACCGAGCTGAAATCCTTTGGTTTTTCGGGAGCAAAACCCTGACTGTGACCCAACACTCCCCCGGGACAGCGTGGGACAAAGCCAACCTTCTTCCCAATTTCTCAGCTCCAGCAGAGAATGGCTGCAAAATTTTGGGATTAATCAGTCCAAAGACACCTCTCGTCAATGTGGATATCCTTGGAGTTATCCTTGGATTTCCCAGGAATCCTGGGGCTGCCTTGGCAGGGCTACATCTTTGTGCTGCCCTTTCCTTTGATAGCACAAAGGACTGGCAGAAAATTCCAATAATACCTTGGAAATAAAAAGAGAAGTTTTTTTCATCCTGGCACAGCTCTTATGTTAATTTTTTGGCAATCAAGATACACATCTATATGTGTATTTGCATATTGGTAAGATAGGGACACATCATACTCATTTTCTTTCCTAGACAAAGGGAGTTAAAATAGATTAAATAAAAACCCCCGTGAGTTCAATAATATTTTTTACGTTTATAAAAAATCCCCATCTAGGTCTGATAATATTTTCTGTATTTATTTTTTTGTGTTTATTGCCTCGTGCGGGGAACACGAGGCAATAATTGTGAAGTCCCCACTTCATTTGGAAACAAAGGAAATCCATTAATTGTCGCCTTCGTCGCTTGTTTGCCGCGCAAATCCGAAGAGTGGGAAATGCCGTGAAAGGCTAATATCCAAAGAATGCCATAGATTATCCTAATTATTCCTTATAATGAGCCCGGCGTGAGGAGAAACTCCAAACAATGCAGTGAAACCCTCTGTGCTCTTTCCAGAAAAAATGCCTGTTCGGAGCGTGCTGAGTGAGACTCCGTAAATTAATGACACGGATCTCCGGGATGGGAAGGGAACACAATGACAAAGTTCCAGTTGGGACGCTCGGATGCACAGTGGGACATTCCCAAACCCTCGGATTTTTCACGGGGTGTTGCTGGTCCCTGGTTGTAGTACAAGTTGAGAAGCCAAGCAAATCCACAGGCGGGAAGTTTATCCCAGAATCCCTGAGGTTGGAAAAGACCTCCAATACCACCGAGTCCAAGCTGTGCCCGATCCCCACCTTGGCACCGAGTGCCACATCCAGGAATTCCTTGGACACCTCCAGGGGTGGGGACTCCAAACCCCCCTGGGCAGTTCCAAACCACCCTTTCCATGGGGAAATTCCTGCTGGTGTCCAACCCGAGCCTCCCCTGGCCCAGCCCGAGGCCGTTCCCTCTCCTCCTGTCCCTGTTCCCTGCAAGCAGAGCCCGACCCCCCCAGCTGCCCCCTCCTGTCAGGGACTTGTGGGGAGTGAGAAGGTGCCATATCCAGGATTCCATGGGAAATCCGTGATGGGACCAATGACAAGGAGAGCCGAGAGCTTCAGGATGTGGGAAATGTGAGGATGGGCCTCATCTCCCCCCAAGAACATGGACAGTGCAGATGTCGCCATCAGAGGTTTCCATACAGTGAAAACCCCATGGGATTTTGGAGAAAAGTCCAACTGGCCTCACTTCCATTTTTATTTCGGGAGGTTGACTCGTCTCCCTTGGTTGGCTGGACTGACTCAACCAACCATAACTGGAACCTGAGGTTCAGGTGGAACGTAGGAGGAATTTCTCCATGGAAAGGGTGGTCAGGCCTTGGAGCTGCCCAGGGAGGTTTGGAGTCCCCAGCCCTGGAGGTGCCCAAGGAATTCCTGGATGTGGCATTCAGTGCTCCGGGCTGGGAACGAGGCAGGGATCAGGCACCCGTCAACCATTCCAAGGTTGGATGACCCTGGAATTCTTTTCCAGCCTCGATGATTCTGTCCAAGGTCTCTCTCTTAGACACCTCCTTTTTGCAGCTGAGCCCCACCATTTCCCGTGACACCTCATCATCCCCCCATCTTCCCATCCAAAATGTCTTTTTTTCCATCTGGGAGTGAGAAAAGTCGTGCATTCCCCATCCCTGGAAGTGTTGTGAGCCAAGCTGGATGTGCCTCGTGCTGGGATGGTCAGGAACGTTTCCACAGCCATAAATTCCAGGGAGGATCAGGGGAATGTAAATGGGAATCAAGCCGCCAACCTTGACTGCTGTGGGAACAGCTTTTCCTCAGCTCAGGAATTGGGCAATCCATCTGAAACAGCGGACTGGGAATGGGAAAGGACAGGAAGAGGCTGTGAAAGGTGAGCGGGGTGGAAAACTCCCCGAAAGAGGGAGAGCGTTGAGCAGAGAGGACAAAGACACGAATCCTGGAGAAACGCTGCTCTGGGAATACTCACAAACTGCGATTTATCCGCCGGAGGCGCTTCCGTGATGGATTTCAAGTCTTCCTCGGAGATCCGCTCCATCTCCTCCAGGGCCGACCCGGAGTACAGGACCGCATCCTTCACGAAGATGCTGACGGCCCTCAGCATGAAGGACACAAACAGGTGCATGTGGATGTAGTTCCTAGTGCAGTGCAAACGCCTGGGAGAGGAGACAAAGGATCGGGAAGTTGAGTCCAGCTACTGGATGGAGTCGTGGCCGCCTCTGGCTCCAGAGAGCCGCAGCTGCTCCTGCCGCCACCGCGTCCCCACGGGGAGCAGAGCGAGGGTCACCGCTCCCTGTGCTCCCGTGGGGTTGGGGAATGGATTAATACCTGCTCCAGGGGCTTCAGGGAACCATGGAATGGTTTGGGTTGGATGGGACTCAAAGCCCATCCAGAGCCACCTCCTGCCACGGGCAGGGACACCTCCCACTGTCCCAGGGTGCTCCAAACCCCGTCCAACCTGGCCTGGGGCACTGCCAGGGATCCAGGGGCA
Organism: Dryoscopus gambensis; assembly: GCA_013389985.1. Classification (NCBI taxonomy): domain Eukaryota; kingdom Metazoa; phylum Chordata; class Aves; order Passeriformes; family Malaconotidae; genus Dryoscopus; species Dryoscopus gambensis. Next base: position 71,112 of record WEIT01000067.1, read on the forward strand.
GCCACAGCTGCTCTGGGCACCCTGTGCCAGGGCCTGCCCACCCTTCCAGCCAGGAATTCCATCCTAAAATCTGCTCTAACCCTGCCCTCCGGCAGTGGGAAGCCATTCCAGCTCTCCTATCCATACTCGCCCTTGGATTCCAGAGGCTCCAGAACTTCTGGCCAGTGGAAACCTCACCGAGCTTCCTGCACACCGTTAATTTCTGTGCCCAGCCCAGTTTAGGAGCAGCTCCAGCAGTGACTCCGGTGTGCTGGGCTGTGCTCCCTGGCTCCTGCTGGAAACAATACCCTTCGGAGCAGTTTGCGGGCTCCACCGCAGCAATGGCGGCAGCGACCCCACAAATCCGGGTTGTAAAGCGCTTTAAGGTCCTTTTTGGGGGAAAAGCTTTTTTGGGGGTTGGTAAGAAGGGAATGGATCAGAGCCGGGAATAAGAGGTGTAATTTAGAATCAGGAATCAGGATTTTGGGAAGAGGGAGCTGACCTCCTGGGGCACACTCTGTCCTCGGGAGCTCTGTTGCCATGCCGGGATTTACGAATGGATTTACATCCTCCTAAATCCCAATAATCTGCACTAATTAAAGGCCACGTTTTCATCCCTTCTGGAGGACGTTGTGACAACAACACCATTTGTTCTCTGCACTTTTATAATCCAAATTACACCGAGTGGAACTGAGGAGGTTTCAGTGAAGATTGGCTTTGTTCCCTGCATTCGAAAGGGAGTCAGGGAATCTCTGGATTATCAAGGATAAAGTCTGGCTTGATCCCTGCTGCTGCTCTGATCCTTGGGATAAAGATGCTCCAGCACAGGGTGCTCTGGGCTGGAAATTAAGTGCTCTGAGTGCGTGGATAAAGAAAAAGCAGGAATTCTCTTGCATACGTGGACATGGAATATTTTAACAACCTTGCCAGCGTCCAGTGGGAAATGAAATGGAGGGAAAAGGTTGGGAGAACAGGAGCGCGCTGGAGGGATGGGGTCTGCAGTCCCCTTTGGGTTGGGTGTGTCATGGATTTGGGATTTGCTGTCCAAGCAAACCCCTGACACCTTTTGCTGTCTGCAGAGAACTCCGAGCACTTTCAGAGCCCAAGGCCGCGCATTTTATTCCCGGTGGTCCATGCCCGGGGCTTGGCTCGAGCTTCCCAAACCCCTGTGCAGACACCGCAGGGCTGCTCTGGCCCCCTCAGCTCTTGTCCAGGTCCTGCTGGTTTTTTAGGAGAAGACACGAGCAGACACGGAAGGGAAGCAAATCTGGGGCTCGCCCACTCTACCAGCTCACCGGACATAACATTCCCAAAGGACAAATTCCTGGATATGGTGGCACCTTTCATCCCTCCCATCCCACGCTCTCTGGGCCAGCAAGAATCCCAGAATCCCAGAATGGTCTGGGTTGGAAGGAACCTTAAGGATCATCCCATTCCAACCCCGACACCTTCCACTATCCCAGGTTGCTCCAAGCCCCGTCCAGCCTGGCCTTGGACACCTCCAGGGATGGAAGATGCAACATTGGAGCTAAGGAATGGATAATGAGTGTTCAAAGAGGTCTAAATCCCTTGGCAGGGATGGTGGGAAGGGAGGGGACACAATCAGAGTCAGGAGGGTCCTTTTTGGATCCCTGGGAAGAGCAGCAGCCCGGGGAGATCGGAGGAACCAGCCTGGGAGTTTCCCATCCCTTTCCAACTGGTTTATCCTTCACGAACATTCGGATTATGAGCGGAATTTCCCACAGGAAACCTTATTTATCTGCAAGTCAGCCACCTAAAGCTACGCCAGTCACCTGCAGGGACAGGAGGGACAGAAAATCCTGGACAGCCTTCCAAGGGATTCCTGGAGACGCCCCTCTTCCTGTTTGCTACAAAGAGGGCCTGGAAAACCCCGCTTGAGGCAAGCGGAAGGAATTGCAACATCCCACCCACCATCCCCCAGGAATTCTGCCCTAAGTGACCCTAAACACAGCCCAAATCCCAGGTGCCACCACCACTGGCGGCTTCCTGAACTGAGCCACCCCAATTTTATCCTCCCGGAAAAACCTGAGGCTTTTCGGGCGTCGCTTAGGTAAAAACAGAGCCGCCTACCTGAAGTATCCCAGGATAAGGACAGCAACTGTGAGGGATCCCAGGGAGATGGAGTATCCAACAGTATAAATCAAATAGAGGCGATCAAAGACCTCCTGCAGCAGAAATGATGGAAAAAACAGCGTCACATTGGGAACGCGGCCCTACTGCACCATCACACAACCCTGGCAGCGCACAGAGCCCAGATCCTGTGGGAATCCCGTCCTTTGGCAGCTTGGGAAGTGGGGTTTGTGTCTCCTGAGGTTGGGGAGATGGGATTTTCCCAGGGGATTAAAGATGGAGTTCGGATCATCCCATGCCTGGGGGTTTCGCGGCATTTTCGTCCCAAAGGAACCCAAAGCGTTCTACAAACTCTCGGCCCAGTCCAAGGATCACTTGGGAATTTTTACCCGGACAAAATGCCTGCTGAGCTGGGAATTTTGCAAAGGGTTAATGATGGAGTGGGGTTAATTCCATGCCTGGGAATTTCGCAGCATTTTCATCCCAAAGGAACCCAAAGCGCTTTACAAACTCTCGGCCCAGCCCAGGGATCACTTGGCAATTTTCACCTGGCCAAAATGCCTGCTGAGCTGGGAATTTTGCTGGAATTGCACGATTTAGCCATTGCTGGATGACTGATGCCCAGCCTGGGGGAATGCAACCCACCATGGAAAACATGGGAAGGAAATACTTTGGCTATGAAAGTTTGGATATGAGGTAAAAAATCACCTGCATTTATTTTTCCCTTTTTTAAACCCAAAACAGCCTCTGCCTGCGGTTATCCAATCCAGACACAACCTGAGCTTGCCAAAATCCCACTGGAAAAGCTCCTGTCACAGGAGAGTTCCTAATAATTAATCCTTTGGAAGGTTTTAGGTTGCTGTTTTCTAAAGCTGGCCTTGAAACCCTGAGGTTTCCATTAAATATCGGGATATTTTCCTTGATCCCGCTGGGACACGCGGCTGAACTCGGGGATTCCTGGAAAGGGTTAAAACGCCTGCCCCCCTCCATCCCAGCCCGTCCTGCCTTTCCCAGCCTGAAATTAGAAACAAATCCCAAAAAACCCCAACCAATCCAGCACCACTCTCCTCATTCCCTCCCTTCCCTCGGCCCGCCCACGGGGGCTGCAATAACACCGGGAATGCTGGGCTCTGAATGACAGCTCTGATTGGGGTTTGAGGCTTGGAACGCTGGCCTGGAACGCCAAACCTCAGCCCTATTACATCAGAATCCGCAGATTTGGGAATGTTTCTCTGCGGTTTGCACTGGAGGAGTGAAGCCCTTGCCAGTATTAATTTACTGAGTGTGTCTGTGCGTATTTATGTGATATTTTTATAGATTTTTATGGATCTGTCTGTGGAGGCAGCGGGCCCCGAGAAGCCAAGGAGAGGAGATTTCAAAGCGATCAGGGAAAAATAGCCTGGCGTGATTTTCCTGCTGCCAAGCTGGAATCCTCGAGTCCTCCTGGAGCTGGAGAACGTTTGCCTCCATAGTAAAAAATATAATAATATAATAATAACAACAAAAAAAAAAATCTCACTCCAAGGTTGGAATTCTCAGTAATCCAGAAGTCTGAGGCCTTAACAAAACATCCCATTCAGAAATTCCACCGGGAAGCTCCACATCCCCATGGGACAAACCGCTGCTGTGGCGGGAATGGCCTTGGGAAGAGCCTCTGGATTGGCCGGCAGGAGATTTTGGAAGGTCGAGTGCTCTGACTGACCACAGGGCCTCTCTTTGAAAGGAGGTTGAGTGCCAAGTGCCAAGACACAGAAAGCCTCTCCTGGTGTCCTCCTTGGAGGAGGAGCTGCCCCACATCCCACCCGGAGTCACTCTGGAAAGCCATTGGGAAAGCTGATTTCTTGGATGGGGTGCTTAGGTCCTTGGGGAAAAGCCTCCGGAGCCAAAAATTGAGGTTCTCCACTTCCACTTCCACTTCTCCCTCACTTGGAGCTCAGGACTGGTAATTCCCAGGAGGTTTTTCTCCCTGGATTTTCCCCAGAAGGGAAAAAAAAAATCTCCAGAGGAATTCCAGGTCTCCCAAGGGAGGTCCCAGCTCCATGAAAACCACAGTGAAGAACCAGGAAAGGTCCTCCAGGCAGGAAAATATTGAGTAATTTGCCAGCTGCAACAACCATCTCCACGGTCTGAGGAGCATCCTTGGGGAGCTGAGATGGATGGGAAGTTCAATAATTCCCAGAAAACCACAAAGGCCGTGATGGCCAACCACAGGCACAACCTGGAGCTCCATCACCCCAGGAAGTTCCCACCTAAAGTCTCCTGAAAGTCCACCCTGAGCACGGACTGACCATTCCTGGTCATCCACTGCTGGAAGAGGCCAAACCTGGCCTTGCCGTGAGATCCTGGTTTATACAGTGTGATAATTAAACTGATGTAATTTAATTGAATTATCATTTAATCGAAGTGTTCAAGGCTTTGAGCGAGCTGGGCTGGCGGGAGGTGTCCCTGCCCATGGCTCAGAGTGGGAACTGGGTGGACTTTAGGGTCTCTCCCAACGCAAATCCATTCGGGATTCCCTGATCCCACGAATTTGATTCCTGCAGGAACCCCCCCTCCTTCAACCGTCGCCACGCGTGCGAAAGGAAAAGGGAAACCAGGCGGAGCGGGAATTTTCGGGTGGCAAATCCTGCCCTGAGTTCCACGGAGCCCCGCATCCAAGGTTTTCCTTTCCTCCTTTTCATTCCCCTTGAGCAAGACACCAGCAGCACTCGGGTTGTGAGGCTGGGAGGGATCCGGCATCTCCTTGAGGAATGGGGAGGCTGGGATCTGCAGCACAGGAGGCTGGAAGCACAAATAAGGCATTTCCAGGTGGAATTTCTGCAAAGTTTCTCCAAGCTGCTGATTCGGATGTCGCTAAGGGCACGTTTGGAGTCAGGGGTTCGCTGCTTTGAGTGACAAACAAAGCAGGAAAATCTCTGTCCTGGCTTTCCTTGTCTCTCTTTTTCTTTAATCAGGAAAATGGGACGAAATAAAAAGTTTAAGGGGATAAAATGAAAAGCTCAATGGGACGTTCACAAAATGGGATATTCACAAAATGGGATATTCACAAAAGGCACGGACCGGGCACTGATTTCCAAAGCCTCAGGGAAAACGTGGAGCGTTGATGAGTTTTTCCTACAGGATTCTGTTCCCCTCATCCATAGAAATTCCAGGCTCTCAGATCCTCACTCACCGGGGAGCCACTGGGATCAGCTCTCACAAAAGACTCCCCGATTTAACCTCAGACACCCCAGTTTAGTCTCAGACACCCCAGTTTAGACTTGCATGTCCATAAAAATCATCTTTACGTTCCCGTCCAACCCAAACCATTCCAGGATTCTCAGATTCTATTTCCGGGAACGCACCAGACCAAATCCATAGGCATGGAATGAGGATGGCACCTCGGGGTTAATTGAAATTCTGAAGAAAACATCCCCCAGATCATTTCTCTATTCCTCCCCAGACTTTAAAACCTCTGCCCGCGTCCCGCTGGAGATGCCTGACACTTTGCTGGCATTCCTCTGCGGAATTCGGGATAAAACAACCCAAACCCATCCCTGTGCCGTCACTTCGAGGCTCCACAAAGTGGTTTGCTTTTCCCGGGACCCCAGAGAGCTCCAGGATTGCTGCTTGGAACAATGGAGTTCAGATAAAGCAGCCCTGCAACACGCTGGGCCCTTCCCATTGTGCTCGGAAGGGGATGGATTCTCCGGGCCTCTCCGAATTCCCGGGAAGCCGTAAAACCCCCGCGCTGCAAACAAGCAGGAGCAGATGGAGACAGGATTGAGGTCGGGATCTCAGGAGGGCCCATCCTGCTGGGGGCTCCCAAGCTGAGCCAACCTCCCAAGTTGCTGGCTCCGACTCCCCCTTCCCTGGGATTCCGGGAGACGGAGATCCCACTCACCCTTTGGCTCGCCCTTGGGAACGGCACGGGTCTGACCTGCTTTACAAACAGCTGGGTCCGGCATCCCTGTGGTTTTGGGGGAGATGGGAATGAGGGAAATTCCAGAGAATTGTTGGGAAAGGTGACAGGAAAAATGATCCTGCTGCTACTGGCTGGGAATGAGGGAGTTTCCTGGGAATTGTTGGGAAAGGTGACGGGAAAAATGATCCTGCTGCTACTGGCTGGACGTGTGGGAGGGAAGGGATCCACAGCCAATGGTTCCATGGGGTTTGGGGAGAAACAGCCTAAAAAGCTGCCAGAGGTTCATCACTTGGCGTTTGTGCCTCGTTTGAGTCAAGGATGGAGTAGCTCCGGGAATACAGGTCACCCTCACTCCTGGTTTTGAGGGAATTTAAGGAATAAAGGAGAACGCCCAGGCCAAAGGTCCTTTGAACTCCGCTCCCAGTCTCCTCCACGGCCAGGAGGGGACGCGTAGGGAAGAGGGTGGGAACAGAACAAATACGCAATGAATGTGATGTGGAGCTGCTGCAGCAAATCCAGAGGATCCCACGGAGCTGCTCCCAGGGCTGGAGCCAGGCTGGGAGAGCTGGGAATGTTCACCTGGAGAAGGGAAGGCTCCAGGGAGAGCTCAGAGCCCCTGGCAGGGCCTAAAGGGGCTCCAGGAGAGCTGGAGAGGGACTGGGGATGAGGGATGGAGGGACAGCACGAGGGGATTGGGTTCAAATTGAAAGAGAGTCGATTTAGATGGGATATTGGGAAGGAATTCCTGGCTGGGAGGGTGGGGAGGGGCTGGGATGGAATTCCCAGAGCAGCTGTGGCTGCCCCTGGATCCCTGGCAGTGCCCAAGGCCAGGCTGGACGGGGCTTGGAGCACCCTGGGATAGCGGGAGGTGTCCCTGCCATGGCAAGGGTGGCACTGGGTGAGCCTGTCCCTCATGGCAGGGACACCCCCCCTATCCCAGGCTGCTCCAAGCCCCGTCCAGCCTGGCCTCGGACACTTCCAGCTGATTGCTCACTCCCGTTCGATGCTCCCTGGAAGGAATTTGAGGAACCACTTCCCTGGATCTCCTCATCCTTACCCGGCCAAGGGAGGAATCAGCCCCCAGCGCTGTCAGTTCCCATCCTCCAGCGGTGATTTGCCCTCAGTTACGAGCTGTTAATTCCTGGGGCTCTGATGCCTTTAACACACTTCGCTCCTTGCAGAGAGCGGTTTCCGAGCCGCCCCGTGAGGAACAATCCCTATTTATTCGGGCCACGACACCCGCTCGCTCTGGGGCCCTCTGTTTGCCGCTCGGGCCAATCTTAAAATTACCCCAGCGTGGCTAAAATGGGAGAAGTCCCCACCTAAACAAACATCCCTGGGCAGGGACGCGTGCAGCACGTGGTGTTTATTTAGGCGTGGATATCTCCAGCTATCTATAGGTTCGGGCCTATTTCCAGAGATAGCCAGCAAATCCATATATTTATAGCCACAGACAGTTGGGGTTGTTGTTGGTTTTTTTTCCTAAAAGCCCCGTTTCTTAAAATTCCCTCTGGCTGCATCTGCTCGGAGTGAGCCACGAGCTCCTGGCGAAGCGTCGCGGAGATGCAGCTGCCGGTGGTGACGCAAAGATGCTGCTCCCCAGGGAGGGAAATAATAATAGAAAACAATCTCTCGCTCAAGACGACGGCTCCGTGTGGCCAAATTCCCCCGTTCTGACATCTCTGGATGTGTTTACCCCACGAAAAAAAAGAAACCAAAGGAAGGTTTATTCATCCCAGGGCTTCAGAGCCGCACTCAAGTGCGACAAGAGGCCTCCCTGCTCTCCGTGAGTAAAGTCATCACCACGCTGAGGGGAAAAGGGCATTTTTTCTTTCCTCTTTTATTTCCAGAGTGGCTTTCAGACCCCAAGGCCCAAGAGACCTGCACTGGATGCACATTCAGTGCTTCATTTATCGCAAAAATTCAGCCACCTCTGTGACAAAATCGGGGAACTCCGTGGCAATCACAGAGTCGCTGAGGTGAGGGCAGGCCTGAGGAAGAGACCTCTTGCAAATATAAAGTTAATAATTATAATAGTAATAAAAATTAATAAATAGGTGCCATTAAAAAGCATTTCTTGATCAAGATACGATTTCAAAGCGGACCAAAACATCTGTTTTTTTCTGTGTTTTTTGCACTGGGTAAGCACCGCTTAAACAAAACCAGCCTGGTAATTTTATCTTAGCAATGGTGATGGCTTAATTTGTCTTACAATTAAATATTATTCCATTCGCCTTTGTAGCTTCGGCAGAAAATTCCTGGCAAAAGATGCCTCAGCTTTGGGTACAGGATAATGAGGGCGAGGATTTGGGGGTGGGTTATTAAAGCTCATTAAGGGAGAGCTCACGAGGAGCAGTAATTTTCCAAGAGGCTGGCAATAAAAACGAGGTGGCGGCTCCTGTAAATCTCTGCTGGGGAGGCTCAGCCCGAGCCCCCTGTGCTGTGACCCCCCCTGTGACCACTCAGGGGACACAAACAAAGTCGGGCACATCAAACCCACCGCAGGAAATTCTGCTCTCAGCCTCCTTTTGTCACGCTGGAGGTGGAAAGTCTCCGTTTCTTCCTCGCGGTGGGAAAAAAAAATGGGCAACTCAGTTCTTCTTTGGGCCCTTCCTCCACCAGCTCACCCTGAAAAATCCTACCTGGGGGAGGGGAAAAAGAACGGACGTCCCTTCCCTAGGGGAAATCTTGGATCAGGGGAAATCAGCGAAAATTCCCACCCCAGGACGCAGCTGAGGGTGGTGGGATAGAGGAGACGGTTTCAGAGAGGTCCAAAATTTGGGCACTGATCGAGGTGCTTGATGGGTCCAACACTTGCTCTGGGACCTTCCCAGAAAACTGTGGGGCTGAAAGGAGTTCTTTCCCGTCTAAGAACCGGGAAAAGTGCCCCCAAACTGGCTGTGGAAGGGAACATCCTCCCGCCCTTTGCTGGAGCAGCGCCGGGCGCACACGGCCTCCTGCTCCTTATCCACGTGAGAGAAAACACTCGGCCGCTCAAAGACCTCATCCCCTCCTTTTCCTCATTTCCTTGTTTTCCTAAACCACTTCGTTCACGAGTTGCTTCACTCCAGAGGAGAAAAAAGCCTCCCAAAAAAAAAAAAAACAACCCGAAAAACCCAAAAAAACCCTACTCTGTGGTTAGGTTTAAAATTAAGAACATTGTCCCGAAGGGCTTCTGGATCATCCNCAGAGGAGAAAAAAGCCGCCCCCAAAAAAAAAAAACTAACCCAAAAAACCCAAAAAAACCCTACTCTGTGGTTAGGTTTAAAATTAAGAACATTGTCCCGAAGGGCTTCTGGATCATCCTCACGGAAGCCGTGGTCAGATCCTTATCTCCAGCTGTCTGGGACAATCCTCCCTGCAGCTGATCAGTCCCTACTGCCGTGCCCCGTATCCAAGGGGACTCTTCCAAGAGCCGCTGGAAAACTGCACGGTTTGGGCGAATTCTTTGGGAATTACGGGCGCGCGTGGGCGGGAGCGTCACTCTCTGCGGGACAAGGAGGTCACATCCTCCCGGGTGACACCAGGGACAGCTCTGCTGTCACCTTAGCACGGAATTGCTTCTGGGAGACTCCTTACAGAGCCCCAGGCAGGCTCACGGGGAAGTAGGAAATTCCTGCCAGCTGCTGTTTGGCCACTTTCCTGAATTTTTGCAAAAATATGGCGCGTGGATAATTTTGTTTTTCCCCGGGAGCCCACCAGACCCTCTCCATGTGCTTTGGATCCCTTTTCCAACTTTGGACTGGTGTCGCTGTTTCCAAAGTGCGGCTACACCAGAATTACTTCAAGATCATGGAATCCCAGCCTGGTTTGGGTGGGAAGGGACCTTAAGGATCATCCCATTCCCACCCCGTGCCACGGGCAGGGACACCTCCCTCTGTCCCAGGCTGCTCCAAGCCCCATCCAGCCTGGCCTTGGGCACAGCCAGGGATCCAGGGGCAGCCACAGCTGCTCTGGGAATTCCATCCCAGCCCCTCCCCACCCTCCCAGCCAGGAATTCCTTCCCAATATCCCATCTAAGTCTACTTCTTTCAGCTCAAAGCCCTTCCCTGTGTCCTGCCCCTCCATCCCTCATCCCCAGTCCCTCTCCAGCTCTCCTGGAGCCCCTTTAGGCCCTGCAAGGGGCTCGGAGCTCTCCCTGGAGCCTTCTCCTCTCCAGGCTGGACACTCCCAGCTCTCTCAACCACTTGCTCCCGGTTTGAGTCCACAAGTGTTTGGCCATCCCCTCCCACAGACAACCACATAAACGCTGGAATTTTCTGATAACAGCCTGCCAGCAGGAGGGTTTCCTGCTGTGGCAGAGGGAGCTCAGGGCCACGGAACAACCTCCAACCACTTCTGAGCGTCCCCGAGAGCGCTCCCCTTCTCCCCAAGATCTCCTCGGGAACGGGACCACGGCAGCCACAGGAAACTTTTCTGCCTTTGAGGACAATTTTCCAATCAACTCATCGACCATCAAAGCGCGCCGTGGCTTTGGCAAGCTCAGGAAGGGTTTCCAAGGGGAAGAAGACGAGCTGGAGCTCATCGCGGGGGTTTTAAATGAGACAGAGGTGTGGGTCAGCCCGGGATGAGGCCGGAAATTCCCGCTCCGTGCAGGAACGGCGGTGCCTACCCTTTCCCTCGTCTCGTTGGTGAGGAACTTGGCGCACTCGCTGTAGTTGGCCCACGTGCGGTTGTTGCCCGGGACCAGCTCCCAGCTCCCGTTCAGGTCACACCGGCGGTAAGCGTGGCCTGCGGGGAGAGGAGACACGGAGTCAGCGGGAAAATGGGGGAAAATTCATCCCAGGGCGGATCCCCGGGGCCTCCTGCCTGCTTGGAAGCTCGGCTGCAAAAACCGACTTCTAGCTCCACGCCGGTTTATGAATTTTATCCATTTTTTTAGCTGAGGAACGCCACGGAGCCTTTAGTAAGTTGTTCTTAGGGTGTCAGGTTTTCTTAGGGTTTAAGTTCAGAGGTTGGGTCTGCAAATCAAGGAGAAAAGCCTTGGTTTTCAGAATTATCAGAATTATCAGAATTATCAGAATTATCAGAATTATTCAGAATTATCAGAGTTCTCTTCAGAATTATCCTCAGAATTCCTTGCATCTCTCCCCGTGAAATTAAAAAAAAAGGTGATTTATGTTATTTTGCTCTTTGTTTGCAGGTTCAGGTGATGTCCAGGGGTGGTTTTTTTAACCTCTGCCCTCCTCATGGGGATGCAGAAGAAAGGGAAAGCAAAGATTCATCCTTGGGTTCAGCTGGCAGAGGAGAATATCCGTATTCAGATGTCCGTGTGGGAATCGTGGCATCAGGTGTGAGTTAAAAGCCCCTCACAGAAAACAGGGATTAATCCCACGGATCCTGGGACTACAGAGGGAGAACTGACAGGGAGCCTAAGAAATGATGGAGAGGGATTTTTACAAGGGCTAGAGGGACAGGACACAGGGAATGGCTTCCCACTGGTGAGATGGGATATTGGGAAGGAATTCCTGGCTGGGAGGGTGGGGAGGGGCTGGGATGGAATTCCAAGAGAAGCTGTGGCTGCCCCTGGATCCCTGGCAGTGCCCAAGGCCAGGTTGGACAGGGCTTGGAGCACCCTGGGACAGTGGGAGGTGTCCCTGCCATGGAATGGGGTGGGATGGGATGATCTTTATGGTCCTTTCCAGCCCAAACCACGCCAGGATTCTCTGATTCCATCATTTCAGGGTCTCCATGGGGCTCCCACACTCCCTGACGTACCCAGGGAGCATCACTGAAGTGAGGAATCCAGGCCACGCTGGAATATTGAGGAAAAAAGGGATGGATTGCACTAAGGGAGGGTCAGGCTGGATATTGGGAAAATTCCTCCATAGAAAGGGCTGGCCCAGCCTGGCCGAGCTGCCCAGGGCAGTGCTGGAGTCCCCATCCCTGCAGGGATTTAAAACCCTGTGGATGTGGCACTTGGGGACATGGTCAGGGGTGGCCTCGGCAGTGCTGGGGGGTCCATGGACTGATCCCGGAGCGCTTCTCCAACCGAAATCATCCCATGGTTCTCTGACCCCTTGTTCCTCCTGGCCTGCGAGGTGGAGAGCGAGAGGCCACCAGCTGGGGGTGAATCCCAGCTCCCAGTCCCTTATGGAACAGTCAGGCCGTGAGCAGCCAGGATTCCCAGAAATATCCTCCCTTGCTGTCTGACAGCCCCGGCAGCGCTCTGCTCTGAGCAGAGAGTCTCAATTCCCTCCTTTCTCCCTCCTTGGGTGCTCGGAACATTTGCTGAGGGGCTGAGTATGCTCCGATGGCTTCTAAAAACACCCTCAGACTTCACGGCACCGCCAGCGAGCCGAGATACACGGAGCCCGAGGGAAAGGGAGAAAAGGAGGAATCCCCACGTTCTGCTCCCAGACACCCACCAGGGCTCTGCACACAAAATTAACGAAGCCGGAGAATAAAAACTGGAGGAATATTTTAGGGTTCTATTGCTATGCAGAGTTCGGGGGGGAAGGGGTCAAATTAATCCAGATTTGGAAACCTCCAGGATTTCCAGCCTGTAATTGGTGCTGAGAATGGCACAGTCCGCGTGGGGCGCCCAGGAAATCCGCGATTCCTTGTGGGGAATTTGTCGTCATTTCAGCTCAAACCGAGCTTTTCCTCCATTAATCAATGAACAGCGGCCGCTTCTGCGCCTCCCTCCCCCTGGTTTCACTCCCGCTTGGGAGGGAGGCACCATGGGAGAGAAAAGGGATGACGGAGGGAATTTTGGGGGTTCCTGGCTGGTCGGGAAGGCCCCGCGCCAGCCCTGGGGACACGCACCCACCTTTGTGGTTGAAGTCGTAGATGTACTCGGGGCACGGCATGGCCACCACCTTGCCGGGCACGCCCTCGGGCCAGCACACGATGCCGTCCCACTCCGGCAGGCAGAAGCCATCTGCGGGAGAGAACGGGGAGCGAGAGGAGTCACCGCGGCTGCAGAGGTGACACCCATGTCCCCCTGCTCCGAGGAGGCTCTCCGTGAAGAAGCCAACGCTGGCGTTCCACGGGAGAAACCATTCCTGGGAATCGCTGCCGATTCCTTCTCTCAGCGCTTGGCTCCAGAAGGTGCAAATTATCCCAGGTTTTATTGCACGAGGACAAACTGTGTCCAGCTCTGGGGCCAACAGCAGCAGGACCTGGAGCTGCTGGAGAGAGTCCAGAGGAGGCCCCAGAGCTGCTCCCAGGGCTGGAGCCAGGCTGGGAGAGCTGGGAATGTTCCCCTGGAGAAGGGAAGGATCCAGGGAGAGCTCCGAGCCCCTTGCAGGGCCTAAAGGGGCTCCAGGAGAGCTGGAGAGGGACTGGGGACAAGGGATGGAGAGACAGGACACAGGGAAGGGCCTTGAGCTGAAAGAAGTAAATTTAGATGGGATCTTGGGAAGGAATTCCTGGCTGGGAGGGTGGGGAGGGACTGGAATGGAATTCCCAGAGCAGCTATGGCTGCCCCTGGATCCCTGGCAGTGTCCCAGGCCGGGTTGGACAGGGTTTGGAGCACTCTGGGATGGTGGGAGGTGTCCCTGCCATGGCAGGGGGTGGGAATGAGATGATCTCCCCAGGTCCAGGACCTGCTCTTGCCCTTGCTGGATTCCAGAAGTTTCCTCCCTGCCCATCTCCCCAACCTGTCCAGGTCCCTCCAAAGGGCACCGCAGTCCCCCAAGGCGCCACTTGCTCCCGGCTCTGTGTCCTCAGGGAGCTCCTCTGCTCTGGGCTGGGTGACTGCAGCCACCCATCAGATCCCAGCTGCAGCGCGATATTGGGAATGAAATATCCAACGTGGTGGATCTGCCCCAAATCTGCTCCCACAGCTGTGTCTGCCCTCAGCCAGGAGGAGTTTATCGCGTGTGGGACACAGGAGTCACCCGGGAATCCAAAGGAACAGGAGCCACCTGCTCGTATCCACGAGAAACTCCTCTAGGAACTGAATCCGAAGCAGGGCCGAGATCTCCGCGTGTTCCACGGATATCAAAGCTCCCGACCACGCAGGAATTCACCCTTTCCCACCACCACGCCTTCCCGAGATTAAAGGAAAACCAGGAACTCTTCAAAGCCCCGTGGCTGCTCCGGGGGGTCGGAGCCGACACCGATTCCTTCAGCTCGGTGGTTTCCAGGACATGAAAAGCACTGAAAATCTCCGCATTTAGCAGCTGATCTCTTATCTCTAATTTGGCATGGATGAAAAGGACCAGACGAATCGCGGCCTTTCTTCAAAACATCAACAGGGAGCGAGGGCCAGGAGCTGAAATTCCTCAACAGCCGCGTGATAAACAAGAGGGGAAAAAATTTATTGCGTTTTCTCTGCCTAAAGTCCCGTTAGGAGAAGAAAAATCCTGCATTTCCTACCCACGAAAACTGGGAGAACCCTTCCCTCTGGCTCGTTATTTGCAGGATAACTCACACTGGGGGGAAAAAAAGGGTTTATTTGTTTTATTTATTTTTCAGTTCTCTGGAAGGTACAAAAGACAAAGGGGAAAAAAAACCCAAAAACAACCAACACAGGGCCTCACAAAATTTGGCTCAGGACAAAATGTTGATGTCCTTGAGGTCTTTTTCTGCAGACAAGGAAGTAAATAAAGATTTAATGGAGCCCTCAAAGTGCTCTCGCTTAAAATAAAACCAGTTCTTACGGCGAAATAAATCAATTTGGGTAAACATTGAAAGAAGCGGCTCTGAGAGAAAAATATTCCTCCAGAAGTGCTCTGAATTGAGAGAGAACCTCCCGCTTTTGCAAAATCTCCACAACTCGCAAAGGGCAATTCCACTTTTAAGAGGTTTCATTTTGTGTCGCACCGAAATATTGGGCCAGAAAATCAGAATTTTATAGATTTTGTGGTGGGTGCGTCCTCCTCATGCCGGAAACGTGGAAAGCTGATAATAAACCACACAATTACTTATTTTTGGGTACTTTGAGCCCCCAAAATCATCCCAAAAAGCTGAAGGGAACAGTGGCAGGACACCTCTGGAACGTTGCTTTATGTGGGGACAATTTGGGGAGCCAGGAGCTGCCCTAGAAATATTTAAAATATGAAGTTTGCATTTAAAATTTTCCCTCTGTGTGGAAACGACTCATTAAGTGATTCAATCTCCAGAACTGAGTCCTTAAAGCTGATAAGAATCCAGCGGGACTCAAAATTCGGGAGGCGTCTGAGCTTCCCAACGAAAGGATCCGTCATTACCAAGGCCTGAGCCAGCCCAGAGAAATCCCTTCCTCCTCCTCTCCAGCATCTCCGGCCTCTCTCTTCCCATTCCTCACCCAGAAAACCCACTCCAGGCGCATTTGGGAGAGGGATAAAACATCTCCGTGATCGTTCCCTTCCCGGAATTCCGCGGGGATGGACTATGAGTTAAGGGAAGGGCAGGCGGATGTTTGGGAGCTGCCACCTGGACATCCCACTGAAATTCAGGATGAGGCGGCTCTGTCCCGAAAATCCCGGGAGCCACGGGGGAAGGAGGGAGGATTTGGGTTGGGACCAGGGATTGCAGGTGGGGAAACCCGGAGAGGAACACGCACAGGTCAAGCCAGGTGCCTCCGGAGCTCCCGGAATGATCCAAGGAGCTCCCATCTTGACTGAAACTCTTGGAAAACCTTTTTCATGTGGAAATACGGACTGATGTCGGGAGCAGCCACACCTTGGGATGGTTGGATCCGCATTCCTGGGGTTTAGCACGGCCAGAAGTCCCCTCTGTGCTCCGGAGAGGAGCCCCTCCATCCACCTCCTCCTCCTGTCCTAAATCCTTCCATCCCTCCCATCCAAGGAGACCTCCTGGGAGAACAAGGGGGCATGGATTTAAACCACAGGACAGTTCATTCCCACTAATTCCAAGGAAGGAATTTTTTATAATGAGGGCGGTGAAACACTGGAACAGCTTTTCCAGAGGATTTGTGGCTGCCCCTGGATCCCGGGAAGTGCCCAAGGCCGGCTTGGACAGGGCTTGGAGCAACCTGGGATGGTGGGAGGTGTCCCTGCCCTTGGAATGGGGTGGGACGGGATAATCTTTAAGGCCCCTCCCAATCCCAACCATTCCATGGATCTCTGATAAAACAGGAAGGGAAAATCCCATCTATCCCATCGTGCTGGAATCCAAACAAGCCATTCCCTTTTGTTTGTTTGCCCAAAGAGCTCCTCCAAACATTTTTTTTCCCCTTAATTTATAAAAACATTCGCAGTAATCACAACTTGGCCTCTCCCTTTGTTTTCCTTTTCTCCCGGTCATTTCCCCAAGCAGATCCACACTGAATTCCAAGAAGAAAACCGAAAACTGGGGAATTTTGGCCCATTAAAAATAAGCCAGTCCCTCCTGAGACACTGGTAACAACACTCCAAAGCACAGAGAATTCCAAAGGATCCGATTCACTGGAAAAGCTGATTGAAAAACTCTTGGAATTTTGGTGGAAATGAGTTCAAGGGTTCTACTGGGCTGTTTGGATTGATCCCGGTGGTTCAGGACACGGAACTGGAAAAGCCAAACATTGTTTTCCTTGGAAGAAGCAGTAGGATTCACGGATGATGGAAGCCCAAAGGAATTCGCAAGCTATGAAGAAAACAAGGAACTCTCACACATATCCCACATCCCAAAGCATTTGGGGTGTGTATCCATCACCCGGGCAATGCCGGAGGGATGATCCCGTTTATCCCTCAGGGATTTGCCTGTGGGTGAAGCTCCTCCAAATTCAGAGCTGCGTGTCTCACAGATGGAGACAGGGAAGGTGGGAATGGCTCTGGAATTGTTGGTGTTTTGAGGACATCACCGACCATTCCAGTGCTGGAGAAATGAGCCTTGGAGAGAAATATGGGATCCCTCCAGGATCCTGTTGGCTCTCGTCCACCAGGACATCTCTTGGGTCTCTCCTTCCCCTTTGAAGATTGGAATCTCAGGGCATGGAAGTTGCGAATATTCCAAGATGGGAACAAGCCAAAACTTTCTTAGATGACATTCCCGAAGAAATGAGTCCGGAAGGGAAACACGGGATCCCTCCAGGATCCTGTTGGCTCTCGTCCACCAGGACATCTCTTGGGTCTCTCCTTCCCCTTTGAAGATTGGAATCTCAGGGCATGGAAGTTGCGAATATTCCAAGATGGGAACAAGCCAAAACTTTCTTAGATGACATTCCCGAAGAAATGAGTCCGGAAGGGAAACACGGGATCCCTCCAGGATCCTGTTGGCTCTCGTCCACCAGGACATCTCTTGGGTCTCTCCTTCCCCTTTGAAGATTGGAATCTCAGGGCATGGAAGTTGCGAATATTCCAAGATGGGAACAAGCCAAAACTTTCTTAGATGACATTCCCGAAGAAATGAGTCCGGAAGGGAAACACGGGATCCCTCCAGGATCCTGTTGGCTCTCGTCCACCAGGACATCTCTTGGGTCTCTCCTTCCCCTTTGAAGATTGGAATCTCAGGGCATGGAAGTTGCGAATATTCCAAGATGGGAACAAGCCAAAACTTTCTTAGATGACATTCCCGAAGAAATGAGTCCGGAAGGGAAACACGGGATCCCTCCAGGATCCTGTTGGCTCTCGTCCACCAGGACATCTCTTGGGTCTCTCCTTCCCCTTTGAAGATTGGAATCTCAGGGCATGGAAGTTGCGAATATTCCAAGATGGGAACAAGCCAAAACTTTCTTAGATGACATTCCCGAAGAAATGAGTCCGGAAGGGAAACACGGGATCCCTCCAGGATCCTGTTGGCTCTCGTCCACCAGGACATCTCTTGGGTCTCTCCTTCCCCTTTGAAGATTGGAATCTCAGGGCATGGAAGTTGCAAACATTCCAAGATGGGAACAAGGAAAAACTCTCTTGGATGACATTCCTGATGGGAAACACGGGATCCCACCAGGATCCCACTGGCTCTTGCCCACCAGGACATCTCTTGGATCTCTCCTTCACCCCTTGAAGGTTGGAATCTCAGGGCATGGAAGCTGCAGTCGTTCCAAGATGGGAACAAGCCAAAACTCTCTCGGCTGTCACTGCTGCAGGATTTCCCTGCGGAAGGCAGGAAGGCCAATCCCGGAATCCTTTGGGAAGGGGCTGTCCCACGCGCATCCCTCACTTTGCTCCTTGTTTTCACTCCCCCACCGGAGCCGAGTCAGAATCCCCGAGGCTGCTTTGGTGGGAGAGAGAAAAGGAGGAGCAGATCTGGGATATTCCTGCTCAGGGTGCACGGAGAGTTATTCCCTCCTTCCCTCTCCTACCCCATCCCCCGTTTCCTTCCCCTTCCTGCTCCTTTCCTCCCCCCCCAGCCTCAGCTCCCGTGTCAGCCGGAACGCGACGCTCCGCATGTGGAGAACACGTTCAAACCATCTGCACGGCTCCTTGGCAGCCGCACAAGTACAAACACGGGCTCGAGGTGTTTATCCAGGGGCACGGAATATAAATCAGGCCGGCTCATTCCGGCACCCGGGAGACCACAGCTGGAATACGCTGTGTGATTGCGGCCGCTCCGTTACGGGAAGGACGTTCGGGGCACTGGAAGCTGGCGGGGAGGAGCGGTCGGAAAAATGAGGCAGCGTTTGGGGATGGGAAGGGGGAGGAATCATTTGGGGATAGGGAGAGGAAGAATAATTTTGGGATAGGGAGAGGGAAAAATAATTTTGGGATCGGAAGGGGGAGGAATTGTTTTGGGATAGGTAGGGGGAGAAATTGTTTTGGGATAGGAAGATGGAAAAATCATTTTGGGATAGGAAGGGGGAGGAATCATTTTGGGATCGGAAGAGGGGAGGAAATGTTTTGGGATCAGAAGAGGAATCATTTTGGGGTAGGAAGGAGGAGGAATTGTTTTGGGATAGGAAGATGGAAAAATCATTTGGGGATAGGAAGGGGGAGGAATCATTTTAGGATCAGAAGGGGAAGAAATCATTTTGGGATAGGAAGAGGGAAAAATCATTTTGGGATCAGAAGGGGAAGAAATCATTTCAGGATAGGAAGAGGAAGAATCATTTTGGAGTAGGAAGGAGGAGAAATTGTATTGGGATAGGAAGATGGAAAAATCATTTTGGGATAGGAAGGGGAAGAAATCATTTGGGATCGGAAGGGGGAAGAATCATTTTGGGATGGGAAGTGGGAGGAATCACTTTGGGATAGGAAGCAGGAAGAATAATTTTGGGATAGGAAGGGGGAGGAATCATTTGGGGATGGGAAGATGGAAAAATCATTTTGTGATAGGAAGAGGGAAGAATCATTTGGGGATAGGAAGATGGAAAAATCATTTTGGGGATAGGAAGGGGGAGGAATCATTTTTGGATAGGAAGAGGAAGAATCATTTTGGGGTAGGAAGGAGGAGGAATTGTTTTGGGATAGGAAGAGGGAAAAATCATTTGGGGATGGGAAGGGGGGAGGAATAGTTTTCAGATAGGAAGGGGAGGAATGGGGGCTCAGAGGGGCAGGAATTGAGTTTGGGGTTTGCAGATGGATTTCAAACCCGGCTGTGGGGGCGGGCTGGGCAGGGATGAGGGGCTGCTTTAGGGGAGGTGTGGATCTATAGGGGGTGTGGCTGGAGGAAGGGATGGGGGATGCGGTTATTTGGGTGGTACAGAAGGAGGTGAGGAGTGGGATCCTCACTGATCCAACAGAATCAGGTGGGAAGGGAGCACAGCTGCTCCAGCAGGGCCAGCCCAGAGCACAGGGCACGGGATTACATCCTGACGGTTCTGGAATATCCCCGGTGAG
>WEIT01000069.1:0-86551 GCA_013389985.1 Dryoscopus gambensis
GTGGCAAGCAGTTGTGTTTTGTACAAATCTTCAGCTCAATTCTGTTGTCATATGGCAACTTTCTTGCAGACTGACAGCCTCAACTGTAGAAAGCAAACGTAAAATACAGCTATAAGGTTCCAGAAATCACAAAGCAGTGGCTTAAAAAGAAGCATAATTGGATGTGGAAGCTATTGGTCAGCTGGATGCTGACTATAAAACCTGTTCTACTTCACTTTCAGGGCAACTGTTGATTAATTCTTCTAAGTACCAGCCAGTTTCCTCGTAAAGGTTGTGCAGATATGGTGTTGCAAGATTCATTAGAGCGTATTTGATTTTTCTCTTAGGTTATCTTAACAATAAAAAACAATGCCTTTTCAGCATGAAAAGTTGACAAGATTTTTATTTTGTGCTAAAGCACGGACAACTGAAGTTGCATACTCTCTTTAACTGGTCTGTTGTGTTACATACCCTGAAAAGTTTTCCCTTGAAAAATCTTCAGAATGAAATCAGGCACTCCTCATGGTGTTTCTGTTTACTTTAGTTCATGTAAATAGTCTGTTGCATGTATAGTTCGTTCATTACCTGTTCAGTGCAGGTAGACATCTAATGTACCAAATTTTTTACACACACATCTTTTCCCTGTCTTATCCTGTAGCTTACCTTGGTAGAGAAGAATTGCGTGCCTTTCTGTGCAGCTCAGTATTTTCTGTTCTTTTCAGTGATAACTATGGATATGTTTGTACTTCTGTTTAATATTTGAGCTGTTTTCATGTATTTTCCCCCTCAACAGCAACCTGGAATCCTTCTTGTATGGCCTGCATGCCCTGTTTAAGGGTGACTTCCGTATATCTTCAATTAGAGATGAATGGATCTTTGCTGACATGGAATTGCTGAGGAAAGTAGTGGTTCCTGGAATACGGATGTCACTGAAGCTACATCAGGTGAGAGATTACACAGAAGGATGTGTCCAGTTTTTTTATTTCTGTGCATTTGTTCTTTTAAAACTAAGTGGCTGGGAGAGAGGAAGAAGAGGATGAGAATAAAAGGACTGTGAGAGAAATTGACAACTGAAGACGAGGGAGTATCATGTCTTGTCCTTTGATTCATTATAGCTTTTGTGGAAGGTGATACAGAGGAAAAGGGAATGTTTATGCACAGAGCTTGAAAATTACATTAACTGTAGATCAGAGAACATGTCAAGCATTGTTTCATACCTATCTGGAGATTTCCCTTATTAACAGCTTCTCTGATATTTTCCCTCTCTTCCTTCCCCACACATACGTAATAGGCTTAAAAGGTTATGCATTCAAAGCTGCACAGTCCTCTCCTCCACTGGGAGTTGTTTTTCTTGTTCTTTTTACTCTGAAGTGTTGTAATCAGAGGTTTCAGGTAAGAATGAGAAGGTTGCTTTTCAATAAGCTGAAATCAGAGTTTGTCTTTGTAGTGAAGTGCGGGTGAAGTTGAAAAATCTCAAATTCTGTCCAGTGCATATATTAATTCAGCAAGTACAACAAAGCATGTACTTAATGATAAGCACCCTCTAAGGGGGAGGAAGTGTTGGTACTCAAGAAGAATAGATTGCTTGAAAATCATAATAAATAAACAAATCTTAGTTGCACTTTTAAAATTATTAAGTTTTTGCCTTCATTGCAGAGTCTGGAGTCCCCCAAAACTTGCAGTGATCGAGTTAACTCATTCATGTAACACAAACTCTCTGAATTTAGCAGAATGTGTGTGTTGGGAGTACATATAGCAAAGCAGAATAATTACAAAATCATTGTTGAAACCAGCAGAAGTACCACTTCAACAACTTTCTAAGTGTTCTCAGATGGTTACTGTGCAGAATGGGTTTGATTGAAGTCAGAGAATGAAAAGTGAGAAAAATACAGATCATGCTAACAGTGAAAAAATAAAAGTTCTGAACATTGTTGTATTAATCTATGAAAGATGATTTTATTCACTTGCAGTGCAGGAACATACCCAGGCTTCAGTCAGTGTGGAAATTTAGCTATTAACTACAATCCTTTTTTTAAGCAGAAAGTAATGTTACCCAATACTGAATTGAGCTTGCAGGTTTTGTGTTCATTTGACTGGCAGTAATGTAAGTTGTCTTGATAGTATCTGATGCTGAAAAAGTTTGTTATCAAGTATTAATGTGAATTCTTTAATAGTAAATACTGTTTTTCTTATTGCTATTTTCATATATAGTACAGTTTCAGTGAATAGTCAGTGCTTTACTTTGTGTGTTTTACAGTTGGAGGCTTGTGAATAAGAGGAGAAGCTAAAACTAAATGGCTTCTGCCAACAGTGTAAATAGATATAAATCTAGTGTAAAATTCACCTAGAAATTTAGTTGAATCAGTGATAGTCAGGTGTTTCCAATCATTTTGGTTTTAAATTAAAAAAGAAGCAAACAAGCAAACAGAACCAATCTGTTGTAAAAGAGGTTATCTTTAACAGTGTTCGAAAGTAGGTATTCGGTACTTTTGATGGCTAACTTTGTATAATGCACTGATCATTTCAAAAGTTTGAGGTGTCAAATGTTCTATTTTTATATGTAGTTACATCTGAAATGTTAATCATACCTTATTGAACATGTATTATTGGAAACAGGATCACTTCACTTCTCCAGATGAATATGATGATCCTTCTGTCCTTTATGAAGCTATAACAACCCATGAAGAAAATCTAGTTATAGCACATGAAGGGGACCCTGCTTGGCGGAGTGCAGTTCTTTCCAATTCTCCGTCCCTTCTTGCTCTGCGTCACGTGATGGATGATGGCACCAATGAATATAAAATCATTATGCTCAATAAGCGTTATCTCAGTTTCAGGGTCATTAAGGTAAGCTTTGTGTATGTTCCACAATGCAACAGCAAGTTGTGGTGTATTTTAATAACTATACCAAGCTGCTGCTTCAACTCAAATCTTTACTATTTTGTTATTATAGGGCTGATTCTTCTCATGCAGTGCATGTATTGTATCAGAAAATCAGTTCCTTCTCACTTAAAATGTTATTTCTTATCTTATTCTTAGATTTGTTTATCCTCACTATTGCAGCCTGTGTCCCTGAGTTCAACCTGTTAAAAGAACTGTGTATGAATAATTGCAGTTCTGCAGTGCAATACTGCAGTTGCTCACGAAGGCTTTGGTAGAACACAGCAGTCACCACATGCTCTCATTGCTTCCCTTTGACACAGCCTCTCTACTTGGCTTTTGCAGGTCAATAAGGAGTGTGTGCGTGGCCTGTGGGCAGGACAACAGCAGGAGCTTGTCTTCCTGCGTAATCGTAATCCAGAAAGAGGAAGTATCCAAAATGCTAAACAAGCTCTAAGGAACATGATCAACTCCTCTTGTGACCAGCCAATTGGATACCCAATCTATGTCTCACCTTTGACTACTTCCTATTCAGATAGTCATGAACAGCTGAAAGATATTCTTGGTGGAGCCATCAGCTTAGGAAACATCAGAAACTTCATAGTGTCTACATGGCACAGGTAAGCTGAGGAAGGGGGTTCTCATTAGCGTGTGTTCATGCTCTCATATTCCATTAACTAGCCTTTTACAGGCCCAACACAGAATAATTTATAAGATTCAATCACATAAATAATCACAAAAATCACAAAAATAAATCAATCTTGACTTTTATTTTAGGCATATCAGTAACATATGGCAACTGCTTTGGTACAGGTTTAATCTCCAAGGCTGAGTAATACACCACAAGCTATGTAAAGGAGAGCTCAGAGGAAACTGGACAAAGTCTAGGTGCAGGAACTGCAACTTCAGGTCTAATGTTAGGTCTGATAATGAGACAATGCAACTTCTGTACTTTTTTTTCAGTACTGTTGCTTTTGCAGTCTGTAATACCATCTTTACAGAATCAGGACTGTTTGGTAGGGTTCCTGTTTGGCAAACACTTAGCATGAAAATACCTATATTAATGTTGTTAGGGCATGCTCATACATAGTTATGCAAGCTTTAGCTGTTGTTCAAAATTGCACAAGTGCTTCTATGTTATATAATGCTTAATGTTAGCACCAGAACAAGTAACTGGAATGATAATATAATCATTTTTCCATATGAGCCTTGGGTAATCCAGTACAAACTCTTGCTGTGCTGTTTTATAGGCCATGACAACTTTTACTGCACTTCTGGCCCTCTATGACTGTGGTTCCAAAAGCAACAGTGGCAGCTGTATGGCATTCAGAAATGTGTGTCCCAGTTCTTACTAGATCCAGGAGCTGGTGCCATAGTCTTAACAGTCCTGTAGCTGTTCTGATGGTCATATTTATCTTGAGGCATCTACAGCGCATCAGAACAGAACATGTTGCTTCACCTAGAGTGCCAAAAATGCCACATTTACCGCAGTCTGTTGCGTTTGGCTCCTGTTGCCATCGGCTTGTCCAACTGGATAGGATAACAGGTGAAAGTATGACACACAACAGTATTTGAACCCAAGGTGTTTATGCTTCAGGATTCTGGATCCTGGGACAAAAAAAAGTTGGAAAGGAGTGCTCAGAGTACTTGACTGTGACAGAAAAGAGAAATAAAAAGTAGGAATTGAAGGGAGAAGGAAACGTGCTGTGGCTTTTGTATCCATTTGAAATTTATTGGTGTAAACAATGTGGTGAAAAAACTGTAGTTATGTGTACTGGACAATGGTGGCTAACCTACTGTCTGAATGTTCAGTATGTGCTTCAAACAGTTGTGAGTGCATTACTGAAGGTAACAGACACCATATGTATTAAAAATCCGGCGTTCTTTCTTTACTAGTCTGTGTAGAAAAAGATTTTGCAGTGTAACAGTTACACATGACTAGTGTGTTAAGTAGCATAAGTTTTACTAAACTGTAGTAAAACAACCAGGATGTTCTATGAGCATTTTAGAGTTAGAATTTTATCACTTTATTGTACTTTAGAGATGGCATAATTTTTAAAAAGCTATTTTATGTGAGCATTGACTTGTCATAAATAACTGTTATTGAGTAGCTGTCATGAAGAAAATTGCAATCTCTTAGAAATGTTTATATTTGCAAAGGGTATTCTGAGAAAATAAAGTCAGGTTTTAACTGATTTTAGGAAGTGCTATGGATTGTGCTGAGTAAAGCCTTTTGCTTGTCATGAAGCATTTCTTAGAATCGTAATGATTAGAAGGCCTACCTTAATGTATCAATTGCATTGTGTTTCCAGACTAAGGAAGGGCTGTGGAGCTGGCTGCAATAGTGGTGGAAATATTGAAGATTCAGATGCTGGAGGTGGAGCTTCTTGCACAAGTAACAATGCAACTATCAATGAGTCACAGAGCAGCATGTCACAAGGAGGAGGGAATGCACCTACAGGGCAGGGACCTGGAGCAGTACAGCACCCTCCTGTTGCAGCTCATCCCACAACCTTTCCTGCAGCTCATCCACCAACTCATCCCTCCACTCTGGGTAAAGTTAAAACAAAGAAACAACTTCATACAAGTACAATCCTATAGCCAGAACAGGCCTTTCAGCTCTTTGGCCTAAGAAAAAGCAAACAAGAGTGATGTGATTTTATGTTGTGTTAACAGCTGCTGGATTCATGTCAAACTACAGTACAGTTTTATGCAATACAAGGTTCCCAAACAGATCTGATAAATAGGGGTGTAGTTGTGCTGACAAAATAAATAACTTTTTATACCAGGTTTCTACAGACTGGATCTTTTCACTTCTGTTGTATTGTCTGCAAATGCTGAACTCAGCATTTTTTGGAATGTTTATATTTCTTATTTATACAGTGAAACAAATTCTCTTATTTGCACAGTATTCTAGCTGAATCGATCCAAGGGGTCCATAGTGATCAATAGTTAAAGAGGTGACAAACACTAAAGCTGAGAAAAAGTCTTTCAAACACTGCCTTTACTCACAAAGAAAATGTACGTGGATGTAGTTGAATGAACATAATTAGATCTATCAGCTGAGGAGAGGTATCTGCAAATATTTAGTATGGGAAAAGCAATTACACTAATGCTCATGAACTGCATTTTCTGGTTTTAACTTTAAGTGTATTAAGTTCTGAACTTGTTTTAAAACAGCTTTTGTTCTAACAAATTTTTTGACCCAAACTTTGAATGTGTAGTCAAGCATATTAAGAAAGAATAGTCAGTGTTTTGAAACATGGGCATCTGTACCTGCCTTAATTGCCTTAAGTATTGTAAACTGAAGTGTTAGTATTAAGTAAGAAATTGTTAATACAGAAAGTGCAAGACTGAAGCATTTTTCAAGGTACTTCTCTGAGAGGGTTTGTGAATTGAACAGAATATGAAATTCTGAGATAAGATGAATGGAATGTATTGAAATGTTCTGCTATGTGAGATGCAGCAGAGATCTTCTGCAGTACATCTGTTTCAGATGATGTTGGTTAGACCAATCAGTTTTGTATATCTGTGCGCTAAAACATTTGTGTGTCGGCAATCTATTGTGTGTGGGAGGCTTTATCAAACTTGCCTGATTCTGTATCTTTTACTTTTAGGCACCAGTCACAGCTCTCACTCTGTGCAGTCCAGCCTTGTCAGACATTCCCCTGCCCGTGCCTCAGTAGCTAGCCATTCATCCTATTGCTACGGCAGCCGTCATTCATCTCTTCGCACATCCACAACAGGCTTTGTGCCTTGCCGGCGCTCTTCCACCAGTCAGATATCCCTTCGTAACCTCCCATCATCCATCCAGTCCCGCCTATCTATGGTGAACCAAATGGAACCTACTGGCCAGACTGGGGTCAGCGTGCAGCATGGACTGCCCTCTTCTAGCAGCTCCAGCCAAAGCATCCCAGCCTGTAAACAGCATGCCCTTGTGGGCTTTCTAGGGACAGAAGGAGGGAGTAATGCAGCTGAAACTCAGTCAGGTGGCAATGCAAGCCCTGCAAATCAAATGCAAGCCAAAAAGGATGACGTTATTTACAGAATCCAGGTGAATAGTCTAGAAGAACAAGTTAACCGATGTTTCCATGTGCTTTTATTAGCTGTTCCTTTGTATGTTATTGAAATTGCTACTTAAAAGTCACATTCTGGAATATCTGGTATACAGTTTCTATGCAGTTATGTTTGGAGAATTAATGTAAAGAAAAGGTTTTCTGGACAAGCAGCCTTCCTGCATGCTCCTTGTTTACATTATTTTTATGTTTTGCTGTAGTGGAGCTCTGAGAATGTCAGTGGAACTGAGTTCCACTTCGTACTTAGTTTACCTTTTATACATTACAGCACGTAAAGCTAAATAGCTTCATTTCAAGGGTAGAAAGCTTTTTCCTTTGAAGCAAAATAGATTTTACACAAAAGTAAGCACAAAAGTACTTGCTTTCACTTTCATATGTATTTATTCTTTGGTTATATCCACTTCAGGGTTTACTGAGCAGCAATCAGTACACTATTCTAAGTTTATCATGGCAGCCCTACTTGTTTTGTGAAAATCCAGAAATTTGTGTTCTTGCTTTCTTACCTTTTATTAGCCCTACATACATGTCTTTGGCATTACATTAGTCGGAAACCTCAGGAAGTGTATTTAAGAGGTTAGATCTTAATAAACATGATTTCATTGCTGATACCACCTCAGTTTAGAGTAATCCTTAGTAAATTGCATCACAGTGGGCAAAGTTAAATTAATTTTTCAGGTCTGTGCTTAGTAGCTTTTGTTTGCAGGCAAGGGGCCCTTTTATGAAGCTGCTTACTAATCTTCTGTGTGAGGAGGATAATTTGGACATGTGCCCTTGGATAGTGGACATTATGGAGTTATCTCTGTCCTTAAATAGGAAGAATTTTTCAGGAGTTTTCTCTTGCTTGCCCTGTGGAAAGGCCAGTTTACTTCAAAACACAGGGTGGGTCTCATCTAACCATGCTAGTAGATAAATACTTCTTCTGCCTAACAAAGAATTCCCCAAGACCATATTTCTTAAGATATTCTGTAAGAAGTTAAGAGCCGATTTTAACAGCTCATCATCACTTAACTTTTCCCTGCTACTAGACTGTGTGCTGCCAATGCTTATGTTGTGCCAGCTCCCCAATCCTGCCATGAGTTATTATAACTGAAGGAAGTGGGGAAGGGAACCAGAGCTGTTGCTTCAGTGAACTGGCATATTGTCAGCTGTGTCTGAAACCACAGCATCATTTCCAAATTCAGTGTTGTTTGGGCTTGGAGAGCCTGGAGCTCGAGTTTCCAGCCTTGAAATGGGTCAGAAATCAATTTCAGTGGGTTAAAGTCAATTATCTGGGATTATGCAAAAGGTTACAGTTTATCTGTTTCTTTTAAATTTTGGCTGAACTAACAGTCAAAACTCAATTCCTACTTATAGTTAATGGATCCCAGTCAAGTACTGGAAGGGATCAACGTGTCAAAAAGGAAAGAGCTGCAGTGGCCAGATGAGGTGATACGGCTAAAAGCTGGAAGAAACAGCTGGAAAGACTGGAGTCCTCAGGAAGGCATGGAAGGCCATGTAAGTTTTGCTTAGAAGTTGACAAGCTATTCTTAAAAAAAGGCAGTGTCTTGATTCTGTGGCAGTCTGCCAATATGTCAATGCTAAAGATTGATGTAGTGATTAAGTTAGATCAGCAGCTGTCTTCAAAATCACTGTTGCTGGAAGAGCAGGTCTAGAATCCTAATTTGAAGCAGAGGGATATTTCTGCAACTCTGTGCAAAAGATGCGAGATAATGTTTCAAATATTGTCAGCCACCTCTCCTTCCTTGCCTGCTTTCAGCTCTTGTCATGATCACTCAGGCATTTCTCTCATCCATCCAGCCTTCATTTTCCTTTCTTTAAACTGTTGATCCTTGAACAAATAAGAAAGATCAATTTACTAACAAGTCCTTAATTGAAAGATTGACAGTATTTGGTTTTAAATGATTCTGATCAAAATAGAGCCAAATAAAATTGGTTTTAGATGTCTCTTTATTATATAATAAATGCATGATAGGCATTTGCTTTCCTTTAAGAAAGGAATCTGTTCTAACTAAAACTTGTGAAAGCCCTTGACTTGAAATTCCATCTCTTTTCCCTAGGGATGTTACATCTGCATTTTACAAAAATCCACTGTATTGGCTAGGAAACTTATCCCCTTTTTAAATTTAGCTCCTTTTATGAGCAAATACCCCAGTGTGGTCTTTGAAGCTTTTTGATTTTTATTGAGGTGTACTTTTTTTTTTAAGATCTTGATGTCTATAAAGATGCTCCAGTATTCTTTCAGTGATAGAGGGAAGAGTCACTGACACTGTGTCTACATTGGCTCATCAATAAAACTGTATTTTCATTTGGATTCTATCTGTTTTGAAGAAATTTCTTTGACTGCTTACGTCAGTTGGAGGCACTATAAATAAATGGCGTTTAGGGATAGATTTTGCTATTTGAAAGTCCATATCACTGTGGACATACGTGCAAACTTCAGGTAAGAAATAGAGATATGCCAGTTACACAGGGTATGCTGTATCTACATGAAGAAAGGGCCCTGGAAACACAATTATTCATAGAGGGAATCCATCAGAGTTGACAGTCCACTCTTAGGACAGTAGGGTTATGTTGTAGGTAACACCTGTGAGTAGAATGCTGTTGTAAATGTTCACAGTTATGTTGGTTTTAGACATACTGTTGCAGATCAAGAATTTCATAAAGATGGTAAATGTAAAGTGTTATACTGAAACCTGTCCTCGTGCCTGGTGTCACTGGACAATTTTTTTTCAGGAGTTTGTGAGTGTGTTTTGTGAATTGCAGCATGCTGACATGTACAGTGATTGATGCCATAGAAAGATTAAAACAAGAGGATTTAAAGGTCAGAGTAAGCTGCTGTTCTGAATGCTTCTCATCTATTTTTGGTACAGCATATGGGCAGATTTTTTTAGAAGAGCATCTTTTAACCTAACAAGAAAGGGGGGAAAGCACCAGATTATCCTGTGTGTGATTAGGAGGAAAGGATTTAACTTGATGACATAGTTTCCACTGCCTGCTTCAGCTGCCTGTGGTTAAACATACTAGTATCAGTAAAGCTCTTAGGACAGTCTTTCCTTTCTGATCCCGTGGCTGCGGTCCTTTCTGCAAATAGGCAGAAATGATTCTTACCTGCTGAGTTGCTGCTCATCAAGCAGTTTACCTGACGTCTACTCTCAGTATGAAGTTCAGCACTCAGTAGTTTAAGACTTTGCTGCTACATAGAAAAAAGCATTTTTCCTAACTTAGCTTTTTATCTTGCTAAGTATGCAGTACAGTGGGTATATAAGGCAGAAAGATATAAGGTTTCTTCAAGGAAATTACATTTAGCAGTCCTCTTTGTAATGCAGCTACTTTTTCCAGGTTTTGAGAGGGTATGCCCAGCATTATCTTTTCTATGACACATGATACTGGAGTGTAGAAGAACCCTTTTCCTCCAAGAGATTCTCACCACCTCTTGACTACCTAGTGACATAATTTCGCATATTATCGGTCATTTAAGGGACCAAATAAATGCCAGTCGTGATAGAAGAGATGGTAAAACTGAGTGTGGGAATATGTCAGTGATGAGTTTTAATCTGTGTACAGCTTTTTGCATATACACAGTTTTTAAGGAGCCATGATATTGATGCCCTTAGCTATCTCAAAGGCACCAATTTTAAATTGGACAACAAAGATATAGTACTTGGGACTTGATTGGAAAACTTTTTTATTGTGTCTGGGGATAGGATCTTCCTGGCCTCATTCCATACAGCAGCGTAAAAAGTTTATATGAACATACTTTGAAGTCAGACTTGAACAGACCACGTAAGTATCACACTGGTGCATCAAAGACGAACTAAAGATGCCATGCTTCCCTGGCTAAAATGCTGTCCCTGTATCTATGCAGCATAAATCTCATGCAATGGACAACGCTAAATGTCTTTCACTCAGTGTTAGAGAAATTGTCAGCTGTGTATAATGAAGATGAAGTGAGTGTCTTGGATTTGATCTTGGAAGATACAGATCACTTGTGGGTTTCTGTTATTTTTTCCCTGTATATCTTTAGGACTCCTGCAAACTTTACTGTCGTGGAATTAGTAAAAATGAGTTTTACTTACTTTGTCTTGAATTAAGGGTTCTTTTCTAACAGTTGGAAAATTTCAGATAATTCTATTTCTCTGAAGCTGACAATACTTAACACCCATGTTAACGGAGCATCCATATGGTTCCTTTGAGGCACCCAGAAGTTAAGTGTGTGTTTTTATGGAGGCAGATAAGCAGAGACATGCAAGGCCATATAAAGGCCTGTATGAAAAGGGACCTTCTGGCAGTCAGTATCAGGCAGGATCCTTGGAAGCAGCAGATCAAAGTACCTGAATTCTGTAGATCCAAGAGAATATGGTACAGTAATTTGTAGCACTGTTTCTGAACCCCTTCTATTTTTTAATATTTTAATTTAAAATCATTTTTGAATAACTTAATTTTGAAGATCAATCTTGAATTCACAGTGCATAGGAAACAAAATTAGGGCAAGGGCTTTAATTTGGAAGAGACAGTACTGTATACCTGACTCCTGGTAAACTGCAGTTCTGTACTGCACAACACTGAGGTATTTTAATACTATTACAATTAGAGCATCAAAATATCCCAAATCTGTATGTGTGCACTTTTTTCAATTGCTACTCACTTTGGATGAGCTGTTTGGTTCTGATTTGGGTCAAGTTGTTTGTTCCTACTCAAATCTAAATCAGACTGGCTGCACTCAGGTAAGGAGGCTGTTCTCACAGTTGGACTCAATGATCTTGGAGGTCTTTTACAACCTAAATGGTTGTAAAAAACCTAGATGTGATTTTAAGCTGCAGATCTTCAGGAAGACTTCAATGTGCAGCTTGTGGGTATGCTGTCATTGAAAAATGAGCAACTGAGTCAGTACAGCACCTATGTTTTTGCTCCTTTGGCCCTGTAACTGTCTTGAGGTATCAGCCACAACTTTGATATGACAGCTCTCCCTATGCAGCTTACATTTTACTATACTTTTTTTTTCCCCTAGGTGATTCACCGCTGGGTGCCTTGCAGCAGAGATCCAAGTAGTCGGTCACATATAGATAAAACCATCCTGCTGGTTCAAATTGAAGATAAATATGTTGCTGTTGTTGAAACTGGAGTCCTTGAACTTGGGGCTGAAGTGTAAATCTCTTTGAGACTGAAACTTCCCCTTCTCCAATGGTTCAGAAGAGAGAAGGGTCCAGAAGAAGCAGCTCCCAGGACATGAAACTTTGGTCTGGTTGTAGGAAAGGACTTGAAACACAGATTTGTCTAAGTCCCTTTCCCCAAATAAACAAGTGTAAGAAATTTTTTAAGTTGTTAGCTGCTGAAGAAACACTTGCATGAAGGATAGATTTGTTGAGACATATCTTTTGTTTATAAATTTTGTTATGCATTGCGTAATGCTTTAAATCAACAAACTTTTCAGTTCTAAGATCAGAGCACCTCATATTTTTCTAATTGTTTTGCCAAAAATTGCCATGTCTTGTCACAGAGTGCGTGGAATTCATCCACCTTATTTTAATGAAATTGACTACAAACCTTCAGTTTGGTGAAACAGTGTAAGGGTTTCAGGTGTGGCAAGAAGAGACTGAACAGATGTATAGATTCTTATTCCTTATGAGCTAAACATTAATGAGAACTGCACTAATTTTTTTACAGCAATGCACTAAAAACAACCCTGAGATTGCTGAGAACATTTATTTATATATATAAATATAAGTATATAAAATACCATTATTTAAATTGCCTTTGGGATTAATCCCCTCCCTCTCCATATACATGTTGATGGTAAGGGCTGTGCCATGGGTTTGGTTCTATGTTCTGTATTTCGTGCAAGTGCATTTGCTGCATCCTCTTCACAATAAATGGTAAAATAACAAATGTGTAGAAAAGCACCTGAGTATCCCTGTACTACATCAGACTTTGTGGTGGCAGTGGTACCTCAAGCCTGTACAACACATTTAGCTTTAAAGTGGGCCCCAATATGACTTTCCATCTGTCTTCCCTTCATTAGCCATGGCTGCTTTGCTTCTTTACACCCAGAGCTGGCTGTGTTGTTTCATTGGCTCTTCTCTGGCAAACACGGTGGTTTTAGTTTTGTAGTGGGAGGTGCAGGTCCATGATTACTTCACGGATGCTTGAAGGTTTTTTTGATTCTATCCAATTTAAAAAGAAAAAATAGCAACAACAAAACTCCCCAAACAAAACAAAACAAAAAATACTAAACAAAACTTGACTTCTGCTTTTAAAGATCTTTTATAGAAGGCACAGCCCTAAACTTGTGTCAGTTTTACCACCTTGCCTTTTCTTTCCCTTTAGTCTTCATTCTTTTCTATGACTTGAATTTTATTTTCTGTGATTATATATTCTATGTAAGTGTAATTTGAGTATTTATAACTGTGAAGTTGAATTATTCATGTGTTACATATCCTAGGTTTTATTGTATTTTTTTAAAAGTGTGTATTCAGGGAAACAAGTAACTCAGAACTATCATGGGAGTGTGTGAGGGAAACTGGTTTGTTCTTGACTTGCAGTTCCTATGACTCACTTTTCTTAATCCGTAAGAAAAAAATGTATCTGTTGTGATTGTTTCCTGTTTCTGACCTGTAATTATATAGGACTCTGTGGGGAAATTGCATACTAGCTTTTGGGAGCAGCCATCTTCTTCCCAGTCACCTCCACTTCTTTATATGTGTTGTAACTAGAAGAGACTTCTGATATACCGCAGAGGTTATTGTAATTAATTCTCTGACATCAGAGAAACATTGTCCATTATATACCTAATGTAAGAGTGAAATTATATGGGATAAGAAAAAAGGAAGAAACAGCTACCTAAGAAACACTGGTATTCTAGATCAAGTCACTGTATGCCATCCAGCCATGAAAGGGTAAGTCTGTATGCCTGGTAGCTACTCAGTTCCAGTTACTGTTCCCAGTGAATGATACTGGGACCTTGCTTGCATCACAGACTATGCAAACTCATCCTGGAAATGCTGTGCATCTTACAGTTGCACATTGCTATTTGGTTTAGTCATACACAGTCCCATTAATCATGGTATAAATGCACAGATCTGCCACCCTTAAAACTATGTGGAACAGCAAAATTATTTATCATTTATACATTATAGAGTAGTTGAATTAATCTCCTGCATATGTGAAAATGTAGTACAGTAGATGTAACTTCTGTAGCGGTCCAGTAATGCTGCTATCAGGAATGAAGAAAATCTGTAAGTTTTGAATGGAAGGCCTCTTAGTTAAGGTTTTATTCTGTGTCTGTCCCTTCAAGTAAATACCCCTATAATTAATTAACCCTCCAGGTTTTCTGTATCACTAGGAACATTGCTTCATTTAAAAGGGAGAAGTTGGTTTGAAAATAAGCCCCAGTTTGACATTAGTTGCACTGGGTTGGTTGGGGTTTTTTTCCTTCAGACTGAAGCCATGAGGTAAACAAATGACTGAAAATCAAAATACATAGTTTAGGTTTTTTTGCTTTGGTTTTTTTTTAACCTGGCTGAAACAACATTCAGTACGTTAACCCTGCCAGAACAGTCTCTCACTCTCCTTGGGGCAAGGTAAGGACAATGTCCATTGCTGGCGATAGGCATGATCAGAATTAATGGCTTGTTAATGTGGAAATTTTAGCACATATGTATCTGCCTGGAATTAGATTGGCAAACAGCAGACAGGGAAAGAGAGACACTTTTTTTTTAAGGGCAAAAAGAACTGAAGAATATTTCTATTTTTTATGAATCATAAGGCTTTTGGTGTGCTGCCTTCAGGAGATGGATTTTAATGTGGACAGCTAACAGGTTAACACTTTCTTTCAGATACTTAGCTAACATCTGTTGTGAAGCCATTCACATGGTGCTCATACTTATTCCAGATCTGCTCAGCAGAAGCCACCTAGTTAAAATTTCACTCTTCCATAAGACTTTAGAAAATTAACTCTTTAAAGTTTTTCCTGAACTCGTTAAGATTTGTATATGGTTGGTTTGTACACTTTGTCTTTGGTTTCCAGTGTGCAAGTGACAAAAATGTTTGTTTTCTTCTAACTCAGAATCACACAGAATTAGCTAGGTTGAAAAAGACCTTTGAGATCATAGAGTCCAATCAATGACCCAACACCACCTTGTCAACTAGACCATGGTACAAAGTGCCACATCCAGTCTTTTCTTAAACACCTCCAGGGATGGTGACTCCACCACCTCCCTAGGCAGCCCATTCCAATGCCCAGTCACTCTTTCTGTGAAGAATTTCTTCCTAATGTCCAGCCTAAACTTCCACTGGTGCAGCTTAAGACTGTGTCCTCTTGTCCTGTCACTGATTCCCTGGGAGAAGAGGCTGACCCCCACCTGGCTACAGCCTCCTTTCAGGGAGTTGTGGAGAGTGAGAAGGTCTCCCTGACCCTCTTCTTCTCCAGGCTGAACAACCCCAGCCCCCTCAGCCTCCACAAAGGATTTGTGCTCCAGACCCTTCACCAGCCTTGTTGCCCTTGTCTGGATACATTTGAGCATCCCAATGTCCTTCCTAAATTGGGGGGCCCAGAACAGGACACAGCACTCAAGGTGCAGCCTCACCAGTGCTGAGTACAGGAGGACAATCACTGCCCTGGTCCTGCTGGCCACACTGCTCCTGATACAGGCCAGGATGCCTTTGGCCTTCTTGGCCACCTGGGCACACCTCCCCACAGGATAGATCTGTCTGTGGAAACCTCTGTTCTAGATGGAGATTATTTCATCTTTTGTTTTATTTTCTTGGCCTTTGTCTTGATGTGTAATATTTTTCTCATCTTGTAAGGATGGAGAAGACGGGTATTTTCCAATTAGTCCTGTCAGTCCAAATTGAACCTTATGAAAGAGCAGAATTTTTTAGATTTTTCTAGACTTTCATGAAAACCCTTATAGATAATTGCTTTTACTCTGTCTACTTGCATTATGATATTCTCTTGCCATAAGAACATTCCAGTTAAGCCCTGGTGTTGTAGCTTCCAGGTAGATCCCAGTCTATTTTCTTTCTCTCAGATTTCTTTGGAGGTGGTATCTGTGTGTACGTATGTAAGAACTTCTCCCTAAAACACTCAGCTGCAGAAAAGGGCTTGAAAACCCCATTAATCAGGTCATGTCTGATAGTAGAAATTGCTATTACGTGATTTTTTTTTTTTTGATCTCTTCCCATTTCACCTCTCTGTGAAATCTTATAAAATGTTCTGATTAAAACAAAAACCTAGAACATTGGTGGTGTATGTGACACCACCAATGACACCTAGACTTCTGGGCTACTTGCAGTGTATGATACTAAGTGCTGCATTCTGGGGATCTCTCTCATGGTCCAGCATATGTGAAATGGTTTCAGAGTTTGGGGAAGATGATGGTGATTATTATTTTTTGAGGTAATTCTGTGTAGGCGGAATGGCCCTAACAGCCACTTTCCCTGGGATATCTGGCATGTTTCTGAGTGGTGATGTCAGCTTTCTGGTCAAGAGTGCAGTTACCACCAGTCATTCCTTATCCCATGTTCACAGTGCCTTTGGGAACTGAAGAACTCTTTGAGAAGCCTGGATGACTGGTGAAGGTGACAGATGAAGACTTGTGGCACAGGTCCATGCCTTTGGCCCTTTGGCAAGAGTCCATAAAGCTTTATCTGGATTTGGGCAAGGGGGGAAGAGATGCCTTATGATTGATTCATGCACACACCACCATGCAGCCTAGGAGTGTAGATAACAAAGACGCTGCTTTAAAGATCTTTCTCAATTACAGAACTCTCCCTACACAAAATGGAGCTGGATAAATTGTGTTTCTTACCATTAACAATATTCAACTTCTATTGGAGTTGGGGTTGACCCACCACAGGTTTTATGTACTTAATTTTATTAAGGAATTTTATACCTATTATATAGGCATCTATTCTTTTCTTGTCTGGCTTGCTATTTGATAATCTAATGCAGTACATTCAGTGGCGCTGGACTCTTTCAGAAATTATACTGGTAATTCCTGGTGCCTTAGTAAAAAAGTGGGTACATAACACCTTGGTGGAAGGTAAAGCATGTGACTTGTTTCACCCCTGCATGATATGCATATTTCTAAAACCGTGATTAAGATGGCTGCCCCAAAAGATTTTGGGAGTATACCTACATCACTCAGTCATGAACATTTGAATATGAGCAATTTTTATGAATTCTGGTATGTACAGTTTGAATAGATAATCCCAGTACACTTAGGACACAACTTTGAAAGATGGCAATCAAATAGCTGGATATGTAACTTCTTACACAGATGCCCCTGAAAGCTTGACAATAGCTGCTGGTTAGGAAATGGAGAGGGGAGTAGAGCATAAAGGAGAGGATGGCTTTGGTTTTTAATGGACAATGAAAATATATATTGCCTCTACCAGCAAACAGTTACCTTGCCAGGGATAGGGATATACGTACCTGCGTGTCTGTGAGTGTGTATGTGTCTGCGTGTGTTATTGGAAACAGCTTGTAAATATTGTAGCTGTTTAAAATGGAAAAGGCAGAGAGTTTTTTTGCAACATGTTGGAGCAAAAGGACAGTATTGACAGTGGAGAAACACTGAGAAATAAAAAAAACCTTTTTTCACTTGTTGTCATTTATTGCACGATTACATTCTCGTAAGATGTCATTCTCACAAATTGCCTATAAGGACTAATTTTAAGTTTACTCAAATCATCCTTTAATGAAGGAGTCTCTAGTTTAAAAGTTATGTCTTCTGTAGCTATGCAAAGAGTAACCTGAGTTATTCCTATTCTACTGCCAGCATCATCCCTGTTTTCATGCTTTTGCATAAATGCCACGTGCCCTCTCTTCTCCAGTTAAAATGTTTTGTCTTTGTTGAAGCATTTTCTCTATCAGTGATTTCTCTTCTCTTGAATGTTTTTTTCAAAGCCCAGAACACTCTTGTACTGTCTTTGTGCTCAGTAATTTTTCATTCATCATATTTTGCAGGGAAATACCTTACCTAGTGTGGTGTAATCAGTCAGTTCTAATTTTCTGCCATCCTTGATCTGATAGCCAAGTGCAGCATTAGGTGAAGTCCTGATGACCACTGTGCTTACTTACATGAAGCACTTTTTGATACAGTGATACTAGTTTAAAAATACTCAGCTGCTGTCTGTCGATTCTCTTAATATTTCACACTTGTGCAAGGACATTATCTTGCCCCTTGCAGTTCAAAAAACCCACTTGTAACATAAACAATGGTGATTGGACAGCCCTGGGTCTTTAAAGATTGGGTGTTTCCTTTCTAAAAGAAACCACAGCATCTGCAACTTTTCTTCTGGTTGCCTGTGAGACTTGACCCATAGCTGCTTCAGGCCTCAATTTAAGAATGAGAGAAGAACACAAATGGAGCAAGTGTTCTTAAGGAAAAGCAACTTTTTTTTTTTTTTTTTTTTGCTTAAGCTGAGCAAGTGTCTCAGTGAAAAAGATTAAAAGTTCTATCACTGTTGTGTTTATAAGAAGCAGCTAAGCTTTCAGCTGCCAATATCAAAAAAGGATGAGCAGCACTTCCAGACTGATTTAGGGGTGGCAAAGGCTAAGATTTTTGCTGTAGTCCACTGTTTCTTTCTGTTGGTGTCAGCTGTGACAGCCTGCAACTGGGAAAAATGGAGGGACCAGAGCCCTGGTTAGTGGTTGGAGGCTATTCCTCAGGCTGGTTTGGCCTGAGAGCAATCCAGGTCATTTACTCCAAGACTCTGAATCCCTGTGAGCCTACCCAGGACCTGGGAGCAGGGTCTTTGCTTCTACAACACACACCTGGTCTGTGTGAGTGTAATGCCTATTGCCTGGCTCCCTGGTATTGCCAAAGATGGTCCTCCATCCTAGTTTTAACCGGCCTTCCTCTGACCCATAATTCTTGTATAGGAAGATGATACTTTGTTTGTGGCACTTTTTAGATCTCTCTGGTTTGGATCAGTTTATGTGGATTTTCCTCTGTTCATCAGAAAGTGGTTTGGGTTTCTCTCGGAGCTCCCGCGGCAGAACACCGTGTCCTGGTACGGCGCCGCTGCTGCCGTGGCTCGCCGAGCTGCCGGCGCNCAGCGAGTGCCGTGGGACCCGCACCTGCCTTTCCGCCCGCTCCTCTGCTCCGGCCTTGCCTTGGCATTGTGCTTCCACTGACGCCGCTTTTATCCCCACCCTCGCCGCAGCATCCAGCTGTTCCCGCTAAACCGGGCCGTGAGTCCGCGCTGCTGGGCCGCCCCGGGACGCTGCGCGGCCCCTTGTCCGTCCTTCTGCACAGCGGGACATGGATGAATGAATTTGACTGTTTGATTTTTTTTTTTTTTGCACTATTTTGTAATGTCTATTAAGATAACACAAGGAAAAGAAGACTCACCCACCTAATTATTTTCTTTCACTGTCAGTGATCCCATGGCCAGGGGAGTAAGAAGAAGAGGGGAACAAATAGCAAGAAAAAGGAAGATGAAGATATTGGGGAAAAGACCCATGAGGAAAGAGAAAGACCATTTTTGTCTTTCCAGAAGCTGGAAGAGATGGAGTGGGCAGCTCCAATATAATTTTTCAGCCTCTTTCTAGCAATCCCCCTATGTGAAAGTGAACCAGAGGTTAATTCCTCAAATTAATTTTGAATGTAGTTCTGATTTAGCAGACATCAGCCTTAGAAACTACTAAAAAAACCATAATAGGCCTCTTTCTTTTACTCAGTGTATTGTATATATTATGGTGCATTGTCACACTCAAGCAAAACTGCAAATTAAACCTTGGTTAAAGGGCAGAGTGTTCTTGCTCCTTTGTGATGCTGGGAATGAAATGGCTGCTGTTTCCACAAGTAGTTCTTGGGAACGCATGTCTAACTCCTGCAACCCAAATACGTATCCATACTGCAGCTGCAGTAGGAATGTCAGCTGCTGAGGATCTGGGTAGCCTGTCCTGCTTGTTTGGACCCCACATCCGTTCTCCTGGGGTGACAGGCATTACAAGGTCTCTCAGAGCAGTGTGCCATGACCGTGCACACGGTTCAGTAACTCTTTTTTACTTCAGCTGTGGAAAGAAGTGCTTGGTACCTGTGCACTTGTGAAGCTCTCCTGCGAGCCCACCTGCACCATCTGATGCAGGTGCCAGAAAAGGCAGGCAGGAGATTGTTGTCAGGAAGTCAGCACTGTCTTTGTAGAAAACAATTTTTACCTTGCTGGTAGAGCACATTTTACATGTCCCAGCAGTGGCTGACAGGGACAGAGAGACCTTAGCAATGTTCCCCAGCAACAGGAACTGTTCCAGCCCTCCTCCTTTTTCACCGTGGGAATATCAGAGGTTTGGAACAGACCAGCTCCCCCTCCCCTGCACTGTCACTGCTGTGGTACATTAACTTTTTCTCTCTTGCACTGTTTGTGTTTAGCAGCACTCAGAGCAGTCAGCCCTCTGTGCTCCCTGACATCCTCTGAGGGAGAAAGCCAATGCCCTTTACATCATCTGTCCTTCCTGGCACGTTTGCAAGTTCTGTCTGTCACTCAGAGGTGCGGAAAGCAAATCCAGTAGCAGCTCGTCCGTCTGCAGGCAGCAAGACAGCAGCTGTCTCTGGAAGAATCAGTGCTCAGATATATTCAGGGCAATTATATACCACAGCTTCACACTTCTCGTTCTTGTTGTTTGCTACTAATGGAGAGCTTTTGTGCATCAGTGTTGTGTACATCTACAGTGAGACTGGGCTTGTTTCCTCCCCTAGAGCTGCAAAGGCATCCCTCCCAAGCTCTCTTTCCCAGCCATGGCAGAACCCAGAGCTTCTATTTCTTGCCTTCTCAGGATCTTTCCTATGAATAACAAGGTAACCTCCTTGCTGCACCCTGGTTTTGGTGCTCTTCACTTACCTTTGCCTAAGGCTTGGAAACCTCTGGGCTATAGCTCCGTGCAGCACTCTTGTCTTATGTCACTGAATCTATGAAAATGATCCCTGAAAATGATTCTTGGCTGTGGCCTGGGTGATCTGCTTTCCTAGTACCTTTCTTGATTTAAAAAAAAAAAAAAAAAATTGTATTTGGAAAATGCCTCATACTTCAAGCTAGGTTAGTTGCAGTCAGGGAAGTACCTGATAGCAGTGGGTTGGTTATCACTGCCATCCAGGGATGTCCTACCCCACAGCTGCACATTGTATCCACCTCCCCCCTGAACCTCTGCTTGTCCTGCCCACCAGCAGACTTGACCACAGTCCCTGCCAGCCTGTTTGCCAGCTGCCAGCTCACAGGGAGCCACATCTGAGGTCTGAGACATCTTTTTTTTTCAGTTTGACGTGATGTAGAGTGCATTAGGACCAAGGAAGCTGGCACCCATGAGAAGAAACAGACTTAACATCATATGAAAGTGCATCTACTGGTGATATTTGAGTCAAGTGGGCACCCTGCACATGGACAGGTCTTCCATCTGTTGTGTGAACTCTCCAGCCCAGGTAAGGATTAAGTGCCACCTGGGAGCTTGCGCCTGGATAACTTGTGCTGGTTGGGTACCTGCGTGGGGTAGCATCATAGGATGGCTTGGGTTGGAAGGGACCTTCAAAGATTATCTAATCCAACACCCCTTCCACAAGACCAGGTTGCTCAGAGCTCCATCCAGCCTGGCACTGAACACTGCCAGGGATGGAGCATCTAGGCAACCTGTTTCAGTGCCTCACCACCCTCATAGTAAAGAATTTCTTCCTAATGTCTACTCTAAACCTATCCTCCTTTAGCTGAAAATTGCTGCTTTTCCTCCTTTCACTAGGGGCCTTGATAAAATGTCTCTGTCTTTCTCATAAGCCCCTTAATACAATGAAAGGTGAGGTACCTGCTGGGCGTGAGAAACTGGGGGCTCTAGACATCAGAAACAACATTGCCACTGCAAAACCGATCAACAACTAACACTGATGTCGAACAACCAAGCGGGACCCACCTGAGGGGTGATTCAGTGAAAGCCCTGTACATCTCTGCCTGAGCCTTGCCACCACTTCAGCCTTGCTGTTGTAGCACCTTGGAGCCCTCTGTGTGTGCCGGGCGATCCCTGTGAGCACCCAGCCACTCCATGGCCTCACTGCGTTCTTTGCAGCCCCTCGTGCAAAATGACAGCTGCAAGTGACCCGTGTAATGAGAAACTGGCTCGGAGCGCGGCGCTGGCTGCAATTACAAGTTCATCTGTACATGATGTTACACTGCACAGCTCCCTAACTCTTTTCAACACAATTGATTTTCATTATGGAAAATTCATCCCCTGAAGGAGATGGCAGCGGTGATGCGCAGTGGCACAGCAGAGCTGAGCTTCGTCTTGGGCACAAAACACACCGCGTAAATATGTATCAGTGTCAAGTCTGGGGGAAGTGATGCTTTTTCCACTGCTGTTCCAAGCCCAAAAACCCATACTCACCCTTCTCTGTGGCCAAGGAACTGTCAGCACCAGGGGAAAAAGAAGGAGGGGAACAGTCCCTTGCCTCTCTCACCCCTGGCCACTGCAGCTCCTCAGGGGAGGGAGCAGATGGGCCCCCCTGAGCTCATTGTCACCCTCTTCCACAACTGGTACCCCCACTGCAGGAAAGGGGTGAATGCTGTGGTGCTGCCCCTGTGAGCCCTTGGCATGGGCAGGTCTGGAAAACTATATGGGGATCATCCTCCAGCTGCCAGCTCAGGTTTTGGAGGCACACCATAACTTACTGCTAAGGTATTCTCTTTTTTTATTAAGTATTTAGCAGTGGCTGTTCTAGAGATTAGTGGAGAATGACAGGGAAAAAAACCCAAACCCCACAGATGACTTTTACAGTCAGGTTTGGTATACCAGTACTCCCACGCCCGCGTTTCTCTCCCAACAGGAGCCAAATTGCACAGCCTTATGTAACCAGCTATATAAAGAGTGCCTTGAAGGAAGGCGAAAATGCCGCCTACCCCCCACCCCCAGCACCCTCCCCCCAGCACCTCCTGCCCTCCTCCAGGTGTGTGGGCTGCTCATGGTGCAGCTGCCCCCCCAAAGACACCTGCAGCCTGAGTGCTGGTGCTTAAAGATGCCCAAGTGCCACCTCCGTGCCTGATGTGCACCCAAATGCTCAAGGTGCATCTGTCCCTGTCTGAGCCTCAGGAAACTGCCTCTAGCTTTAGTGTGTCACTGGCTGAGGTGTTTCCATGGTCAGGGGTGGGGGGATAGAGGACAAGGAGAGGGAGTTTACACACACCATGCAAAGCATAAACTGGGCATTGTGTTCGAGCCGAGAGCCTTTGCTTGCCCAGCTGCAGAAGGTATTTGAGGCAGGGTGAGCAATCATTCAGCCTTGTGTTTGTCTCTGGACCTTTCAGAGTAGTGCAGGGACAGTCCCAGGTTTGCTGAAGTGCTCCCAGGACCTACTGTTCTGTGTAAGTATGTGCGTATGTATCTATACAGACCCTCACTTCTGAAACGAACGCTGCCTTACAGAGCTATAACCTGGGATGTCTGCAGCAAACCAGGCATCACACAAAGATGTAGGCACAAAGCATGTGACTTGCATGAGCCAGAAGCTGGAAGAAAACTGTAGCTGTAGCTCAGTGCTCCTGCCTGAGCCCAGCTTGGAGATGTCCTACAGGGCACTC
The DNA here is from genome assembly GCA_013389985.1 of Dryoscopus gambensis. Classification (NCBI taxonomy): domain Eukaryota; kingdom Metazoa; phylum Chordata; class Aves; order Passeriformes; family Malaconotidae; genus Dryoscopus; species Dryoscopus gambensis. Next base: position 23,493 of record WEIT01000069.1, read on the forward strand.
ACACCTGCACTGTAACTGCCTTTTCATTTTCATCCTGAAAATGTTTTACAAACAATGCCTGGGGACAAGCATGGCTTTACCGGGTTTCTCTCTCTCTCTTTCATAAACATGCAGATGGCTCACCTTTCCTAAACTGTTCTCTAAATGTTTTCCTCCCAGCTCTAAATGACACTTGGGAGGATGCAAAGGGCAGCAGTGAAGGGAGCTGTGCCTTCATTGTGCACATAATTCCAAAAAAGTAATGTAAAATACATAATTGCTTGAGCAAGAACTGCTTAAAATATGAATTCTAACTCAACTGGAAGCTGCTGTAGCAGGGACCAAGGATGCTGTGGGAGAAGGTGTCTGTGCAGAGGTTGAAGCTGAGCAGCAAGGTACAGGGTGCAGGATTGCTGTCAAAACTCTGCTGCTATTTGAGTTTTGATTAATTTTAATTGTTTCCACCTCCCTTTTCATGCCTTCTCATATATGAAAACAGTTTTATCCACCTCATGAGAGAGAAGTGTTGTGGGAGGCAATTCACATATATATATAAATATGTCGTGCTATAAAGGTTTTTCTAATACTGGTGTAGATGGAAGCTTCAGATTTTTCTCATTTTTGGGAGGAGTCAGGATTTATGAATTAACTCAGTCAACACTGAGCTAGAAGCCAGCCAGGAAAGCAGCCCAGCTCTATGAGCACTGCCATGCCCAAGGAAAATCCAAACTGCTGTTGTAGTGCCTTTCCATACAGTAGCAGAGCCACAGCTCTGAGGTGGAGGCTTCTTTGCAGCCCATGCACTTCACAGGGGTCAGGAGACGAGCCTTTGGAGTGAAATAAACATGCCATGTGCCAGCATAAGTCAGGTTGCCTGTGACAGGGCTGGAGACAGGAGAAGGGTTTTCTGTGAGAAATACCTGCCCAGGGAAAGGGGGATTCCTAGGCTATTTTCACCACAGGAGCACCATGTCTCATGAACTCTTTGCACTGGATCTCCTTCCCTGGATCACTGCTTCTCACTTTTCCCTTCACCTTCCTTATTGTACTTTGCCATAGGCTACATTCAGCACACAAATCTGGTTTTTTATGTTTGTACAGCTCCTTAGACAATATGGCCTTTGAATATTTATGGTAACATGATTATTTTAGGGCATTGACAGCTGTTCAGATTTCCTTTATAGTATTGTTTAGATCCTTTTTCTTCAAATGTGAAAGTATTGCTAATGCAGGCTGTGCTGCTAATGTAGACTCAAGCTAGTTTATTTCAATATGTATGAGATTTCTTCCTAAGCAATACGGGAACCTTCGTGAAGTTGAAATGAGTCATTACTCCCTCATAAACCCGCTGCAGACATTCCCCTCTGCTGGCAGCAGCTCAGAGCCATCTCTGTGTTACGCCACTTGCAAAGAACTGGCTGTGTGTGCGTGTCTCTGTTTTTCTTCCTCTCCCCCTGCTGCCCCTGGCTTTCCACAGTAATTGCCATTCTCCTCCATTCCCACAAGTACAAAGAGAGCTACAGGAAATTGTATTGCTAATTAAGCTATGGAAGAGAATACAAAAGCCCTAAACTATAAATACTCCATCTGTGTTAAAAACCAGTGACATGTATTGTCCTTGCTGGTTGGAAGCCAGAACAGCCAAGGAGGTAGGCAGAGACTTCAGGAGCAGGCAGTGCAGGCAGCACGCTCTCAGAGAGCCTCTGACTGCTGCCCCCAGACTCAAGTCACAGGATTGCTGCAGCAAGAAATCAGGATCACAAGCAAAGCCACAATTCCATGTTATCCAGCTTTTCTAAATACAAGATGCACCAAAGTACAGGTGATGCCTGTCAGGATTTTTATATAGCGTCAGGCTTAAAGCAGCAGCTTTCTAGCAACAGCATAATCCATGGTGATGGGATGAAGCTGGAAGGCTGCTCGCAGCCTCTGCAGCAGCACTCCCAGTGAAGCCATGCACTGGTGCATTACTGCACTCCAGGCCCCCCTGCACCCCCACACAGCCCTGCTGCAGCTGCCTGGAGCATTGCCCAGGGTACAACCTGCTGGTGCCTGTAGCACCTGTCTGGTGCCCAGCTCATCCACACCCAGTGCCTGCAGGTCCTGCCTGGCTGGTGGGGCTGGAGGGCCTGCCAGAAGGATGATTCCTCAGGGCAGGGATGTGGAACAGGTGCCTTGCTGGGAGCCATTCATTCCCTCTGAACACTCACTTTCTGCCTGGCACTGTCATGCCACAATATGCCTGCATGAATCTGTACTTTGTGTCATCAGCCGAGTTCCTGCCTGTAAATCCAGGATTTGCACAGAGATGTTAAAACCACTTTGTGTTATTTGGTACGGAGGCAAGTGGCTGAAGAGGGAGAGCAGGTGCTGAGAGTGGTGCCTTCTGCTACTGTACCCACAGGCTGCACCCTGGCTATGAGTGTTTCTTTAAAACCAAACCAAGTCATGTTTGGAATAATCCACACTTTCTTGGTGTTGATGGAATTTAAGATGTTCCCATTCTTGACAGGCAAGAGATTTAAGAAAAATACCAAATTCAGAAAAAAACAATGAACCTTGATACTCGGTGATGCTGTGTATGCACAAAATTCATGTTTTCTAGGTCATAGAAATAGGAACAGGAACAGAGATCTGATACACAAAAGTACTTACATGATACTACTGGTCACTACAAGTGCTTCAGTTTGACGTCTCAGTCCTCAAAACCTGTGCCACGATGCTGAGTTGACACATGAGAAGAAGTTCATACCCATTAACCAGAGCTACAGGAGCTGCTGGCAGCACTCCTTGGCCCTAATGTAGTGCAAGCAGCACAAGATCAATTAGCTAAAACACCCAACTGTTTATCAGACAGAGGGGGCCATGGTGATGCACCCTCATATAAACTTGTGCACAACTGGGCATTGGTTTGGTTTGGTAAATCATTCTGTTTGAGACAGTTTCTCATAATAAAACCAAAATTACACTAGGAGCTACATGCAAAAGGACATATTTCCCAATGGAAGCACTCTGAATTCAAGCACTTACAGAAGTAAAGTTGTGCCTTCCTCCTCAGCTTTGAGAGTTGGTACTTATTTGTTACCATGGTGGTTCATTACTTAATTATATGTCTCTTTGACCCATGTTTCTTGCCTAACGTGCTTCATGTTGTGCAGTGAATGAAACAGACTTTTGGACAGCCCATTCTGCCTAGAGAATGAGGTAGGTGTCCTGTGGGATAATAATCCATAAACAGCTTTATTGTTATTTGTGTATGCCAAGAAGCCAGATCAATGTTTCAAGCACGTTTCGTCTCACCTCTGTTTAGCACCAAAAGGAAATTTGCCCTTTGGAGCTGATGTGATCCAGCAGCTCTCTTCTCCCTCCCCTCTTCTATGGCTCCCAGTCAAGGGGTCCCCTTGCTCCCAGTTTCTGCTCTGCTGGGACTTAAGGAGGTTGCATCTGCCAGCTCGGGGAGCAGAGCCAGCTCAGAGGGCTGCCAGGGCTGATGTCAATGCAGGGAGGGAAAAGTGGGACTCCTCTCCTTGGCAGCAAGCTGTTAGATCAATGCAAGCCATAAATAATATCAACCACCCTTTCTAAGGAACAAGCACATTGCCCCAGGAAAAGTGCTCTCAGTTCTTAATTAACTGCCCAAGCCACAACACACAAACTCTCTTCTGCACAAAATGAAGTGCCTGCAGAATGAACTGCCCTGCTTACCATGGCCTGTTCTGGGTGAGAGAACTATTTGCTCACAGTGCAGCAGGATAGACACTTGCCAGGCACTGATGAAGAGCAGATAAACCTCACCAGGAGGTTGTTTCTCCCTGAATGCCCCCTCCCTCTCCTAGGAAGGGACAGCTACAGAAGGCTTTCAAAACCCAAACCTTCTGGAGAAAATCCTGTGACTGCACTGAATAGTGCAGGCTGTGCCTCTTGCCCAGTGGCATGAGAGCGACCCATCTTCCTCCACATGCCACAGGCACCAACACCTTTTTTCTGGGTAGCAGCTTCTGGTTATCTGGTTACCCAGTGAAGCTCAAAACTCAGCATGAGCCACTAGATCGCTGCAGTGAGCAGTGATCTGTAGTTCTGCAGGGTCCCTCTGCAGTCAGTGGTGGGGGATCAGCAAAGCAAAGTCATAGAATCACAGAATAGTTTGGGTTGGGGGAGACCTTTAAAGGTCATCTAGTCCAGCCCCCCAGAAATAAGCAGGAACATCAGCTAGATCAGATTGCTCAGAGACCAGTCCAACCTGACTGAATATTTCCAGGGATAGGATACCTACCATGTCTCTGGGCAACCTCTTCCAGTGTCTTACCACCCTCATTGTAAAAAACTTCTTTGTTATATCTAGCCTAAATCTACCCTCCTTTAATTTAAAACCATTAGTCCTTGTCCTACTGGTACAGGCTTTAGTGTAAATCATGTCACCATCTTTTTTGTAAGCCCCATTCAAGTACTGAAAGGCAGTAAGATCTCCCTAGAGCCTTCTCTTCTCCAGGCTTTCCTCACAGGAGAAGTGCTCCATCCTTTTGATTATTTTTGTGGCCCTCTTCTGAACATATTCCAACAGGTCCATGTCCTTCCTGTGCTGGGGATCCCAGAGCTGGATGCAGCACTGCAGGTGGGGTCTTCTCCACACTCCAAGCACCTCAATGTCTTTCTTGTTGGAAGGGGCCCAGAACTGAACACAGGATTTGAGATGCAGCCTCACCAGTAACAAGTACAGGAAGATGATCACTGCCCTGGTCCTACTGGACACACTATTGTGCATTATGTGTAGCTTTTCTTCACCAGCACCCAAAAGTCCTTCTCCACAGGGCTGCTCTCAAAGCCTTCATGCCCCAGCCTGTATTGATACTGGGGGTTGCCCCAGTCCAAGTGCAGGACCTTGCACTCAACCTTATTATTCAGCCTCATTGAGGCTCATGGCGTTGACATAGACTCACCTCTTGAGCTTATCCAGGTCCCTCTGGACAGCATCCTGCCCCTCAGGCATTGTCCTCTTTACCTTCTCACAGATGCAATTTAGTTGAATATGCATTTGCTAAGTCCTGTGTAGTCTGCTGCCATGACCCTTTAGCACTTCTGGAATATAACCAGTATTTCCTTGTTGTAGTGCTGTAACATACTTTTACTCTTTTATTTGATGGCTTGTAAATGAGTTTTAACTAAGTTGAATAGAAGGATAGGTATTCAGTTTCATGGCAGCCTCCATGCTCAGGGTGCCTGCACTTTCAGTACAAACCTTTCTTGTGATTTCTCTCTTTGAGAAACTCCCAGCTGTGCTGTGGAAGGATGAACAAGCCCTCACCTGCCCCACAAAATTCCACTTTGGTAGATGGAGCTTGTTGACCATTTCCCTGCTTTTCTTTGCATATCTTAGAAAAATTATGGCCTCCTACAAAACCAAATGTGTTGCAGCGCATGTGGCTGTGGCAGCTGCTCCCACACCTACCAATTCCTGGTGGATGAACAGCACACAAGGCTCTGCAGTCTAACATCCCGGTCACTGCAAGTTCCTGTGCCTCCTCGGGAACTGTTTTTGCATAAGGTTCAAGATTCCCCCACCCAGTTTTATGTATATCCTTATGTTTGTGCATATCCCGTATGGAATATGTACGATCTCTGGAAAGTTCTGTTAAGTTCAGTTCTTCATTTGTTCATTCAAATAAAACCCTCCCCTGAATTTGTTCCATTGGATATTCCCCCCTGTCACTTCACAATCTACAGAACTCGATTGGCTGTAGTCCTTTTATCCCGCCCCTTCTGGGACCCAGACAAAAAGAGGCTGGAATGCCCAGCTGGGGTCTTTGTCTGCTTGGTTCTATTACAGTTAAATTGCAGGAGACCCTTCTCGCTCTGTCCCTTGCCCTTATCAATGCTATCTTCACATTGATTTGCAGCCTGCTCCCTGTGGGAGGGAGCCGGCGCTGGTTCTGTTATTTTGTAACAGATCCGTGCCCACTACGGCTGTATCAAGGGTCTGTGCCGAGACACGTCCGACAGCCCGAAGCAGCGTGGTCTCCGGGCAACTGCAGCCTGCGTCACAAATGTGCTTCCTGAGGGTAGGGAAACATCCTCTCTGAAGCAGATGCTGTACAGGCTGGAGGGAAAACTAGGGGCTTCCTAAACCAATTGGTAAAGTTTTCTCCTTTCTCTGGAGCAGCAGAGCACCAGTAGCTCAAACCCCAACCCACCATGAGCTCAATGCTGAACAGAAAGGATGTCAACAGTAGTAACTTTATCAGTCAGAGCCTTTCCTGGCAGTTCTTTGCAAGCCAGTTTGAGGGACCCACCTGCATCCTGACAGCCATAAGCAGGGAGGGAGATGAGAATGGTTCCCATGACCATCTTCCAACATCTCGTTCTCTTAGAGAAGGGGCTTTTGGCTTCTGGGTAACACAGCTGGTCTTGCAAGGCACATGGTGTTAGTCTAGGCTGAATAGCTGTTGGGACTGGATTCTACATGTTGTCTGTGCACCGAGATATCACATTTTTAATGATATAGTTAGAGATGTATTGGGGGGTTTTTTTCCCCATTCTTAGCTTCATTAAGAGTCTTATGAGACACATGCTAGGAGAAAGAATTATGGCAACACAGAAAGCTGTCAGTTCATTCCTGTGCAATTTTCAGATGCATGCACCTCTGTTAACTAACCTGTGTCAGCAATGATGCATCTGCATATACATCTGTATGCATACCTATATGTGCATACATTTTGCATAAAGTGCTTATATCACAAGGCAAAGGTTGGGAAAAATGTGCTTCTTGTGCATGAGAGCAAGATTACAGAGCTTATACTGCTCTGTTAAGGGAGAAGTGAATTTGCATGAGCTTGGACATGTGGTTGTATTAGGATTTGTAAATAATTTATATGCATTTTGTCAATTTAAGTAAATACTGTATCTAATACCTTATAAGTGAAGTCATTAGGCTTCACAAGGCAAACTCAAACATGATGTAAGCATAATGCAAGCTGTACATTAAAAGAAGAAGGACTCTGTTCCCTCAGACTGGGCTGTAAATGGGGCTTATGTGAGCAGGCATTTGTTTCATTTGATGGGAAGGCTTAAACCTATTCAAATGTCTTTATTCCACATATCAGGGTCTTTTAAAAGGTCTTTTATCCTTGTTGTCATGTTTTGTACTAAAACAAAATGCCAATGGGTAAGAAAAACAGAGGCCATGTGGACATGTCAGGTATGAACACCTCTAAGGAGTAAGTCTGTATGTCTGTCAGTCTGGGTGTAAGAGATTTTTCTTTCCTTTGCTCCAAGGTAACAGCTTATTTGGAAAGTCGGGCTAATGTCTTCCATATGGATAAATGCTGAAGGTGTCATTTCACAGCTGTGCTCTCCTGAGAGCTGAGGTTGGAAAGGGATGATTTATTTCCACCTGTAAAATTTCTGGGTTTGCTAACTGAGATTGTGCTTCTTCTCATTGGTAACTGAAGTACTTATGCCACTTGTGGGTGACATGGTGATGTAACCACACATACCTGTGTGATTCATATCTCAAATCATATGAAAATCCTTTCGAAAACCCCAAAGAGTAACTTGTCAGGCTGATACTCAGTGCAGGTCTCTTAGAGAGACACTGCTGCCAGAGGCTGGATCAAATGCTGGTGACAGTTTCTGATAAATTGATGTTTACAGCATGTTAATACCAAGAAAAAAGGAAAGCATTTGGCAACAAATCTTTTGGGAAAGGACATGGCACAACTGGATAGGAAGTGGTGGTATCATGCTGGCATAATTTATGTCACAAGGTGCAGTTAGAAGTGCAAGATTGGAGCCCACATATTCATTGCTCCTCACAGGCAACCCTGCAGAGCTGCAAAGGTGATCTGGAGCTGCACTGGCACAGCCCAGGATGAGGCACCCCAAGGGCTGCAGGGCACCTGGTGAAAGCAGCAGTGCAGGGTTGTCATGCTGCATGGCCAGCTTCACCCCATGCATTCTTTTCTACAGGAATAGCAGGAAATGCTCTGCTCTCATTGCAAAAAGCAATGAAGGTTGCGTCTAGTGAGTTTTCATCATAAGCTTACCATCAAGCCTCTCACAAAATTTAAGGTTCTCCCACAAAATGACAAATTTGTGAGTGGATGGGAATCCTATCCTGAGATTTTACAAAGCAATTACTGAAATTTGGAAACTGTTTGTTCTCTGGATGACATTATTAAAATGCATTGACCTTCATGACAATCTTGCTGATGAACTAAAATGGGCACAAAGCAGGCAGAAGTGCAGCATTCCAGTGTTGCTGGCCAGTTTTTGTGTCAGATATACCCCTTTATTGCTCTAAAGTGGTGCAAAGAAATAATTTTTTTTTTTACTGCTTTAGATATCCATCCATCACCTGAATTTTTCTTGATATCATTGCACTGCTCTGGGGGGCATCTGGCATCTGTTTATTTGTGTGCTGACAGCTTGCTTCAGTGAACTGCTGATAGAAGAGTTCAGCATTTCTCTGCTCATCAGAGCTGGTTTATTTGTTTAATCAGCAACTCTGTGCTCTTGGTTGTCTGTACCCTGTGAAGCTGGGACTGTGCCTCCACATCAATATTAGAGGAGGATTATATTACAATTCAGCTTGATCTTTCCATTCAACATGCAGCTACGCTTACTTTTTCATTTGTGTTAGGCCAGACCATCACATTGCAACAGAGCTACATCAGTTTATGCTGGGTGAGGGGCCCTGCAAATGCTGTATGCTTCAAAGTGCTGCCAAAATAAGCCCCTGATAGATTAACTGCCTACAGCACTCAGTGATCAAAGCAATCACTCTCAGGTGATGCTGTGAAGAGAAATAGGGTGAAGCCATCCTAACCACACCATTGTTTGAAGGAATAACATGTGCTTCTTCCTTTGCTTCGTTGCCCTCTTTGGGGTTAGCACTCATCCCTGCAGACTTGTTTTTGTAATGGCAGAAAGTTGGAGAGGGAGTGAAAAAAGATTTACTGCTTGCCCTCCACTGCTTGCTTGCTATATTTTTCAGAAGTCATAGAAGGAAGTGATGGTGAAGAAGAATGTTAAGACAGGATGAAGAAAGAGATCTGTTACTACCAGTAAGGGTACATTTTTAATGGACGTTGTAGCAGACATATTAAAATACGTTTATTAAAAAAGGCAGTACCTGCTGCTTTGTCTTTGTGGGAGGAACAGAAAGAAAATTACCTTCAAAAAGAACTTGAATGCAGAATTTTTAAAGGTCCAGAGAGGTTATTTCAGACAGGACTGGTAGAGCCATGCAACCATAATGGATACGCCCTTCATCTATAAATATGTCAGGCCACTTGGAATGAATATAGAAAGGTTGCCAGAATAAGTAGAAATAAGACAAAGATGGCCGAGGCCTATCTGGAATTAATTGCAGCCATGGATGTCAAGGACAAGAGGTAAGGTACATCAATAACAGAAGGAAAATTAAGGATAACATGGGCCTGTTGGTAAACGAAGGGTGGGAACTGATAACGCAGGCACCGAATGCCTTCTTTGCATCAGTCTTCACTGACAAGACCAGCCATCAGGAACCCCTGACCTGGGAGCCCAAGGTAAGGGAATGTTGGAAGACTTTCCCTTGGCTGAAGAGGATTGGGCTAGAGGACACCCACAAGTCCGTGGGCCCAGGCAGGATGCATCTGTGAGTACTGAGAGAACTGGCAGATACCATGCTGGGCCACTCACCACCATCTTTGTGGCAATCGGGAGAGGTGTCTGAAGGACTGGAGGAAAGTGAGTATCACCTCAGCATTCAAAAAGGGCAAGAAGTACCCAGGGAACTACTGGCCATCCTGCCTTACCTTAGTCCCTGGAAAGGGAAAGAGTACCTCATTCTGGAGGCCGTCTCTATTCACGTGGATGACAAGAAGGTTATCAGTAGTCAGCATGGATTCAACTAAAGGTAAGTGATGCTTGACCAACCTGATTGCCTTCTACAATGAAGCAGCTACCTGGATGAATGAGGGGAGAGCAGTGGATATTGTCTACCTCAACTTGAACAAGGCTTTTGACACTGTCTGTCACAGCATCCTCATAGGCAAAGTTGGGAAGTGTGGACTGGATATGTGGACATTGAGGTGGATTGAGACCTGGCTGAATGGCAGATCCCAGAGGGTTGTAATAGTGGTACAGGGTCTAGTTGGAGGTCTGTCCCTAGTGGTGTCCCCCAGGGTTCTATACTGCACCAAGTGTTTAACTTGTTCTTCAGTGACTTGGATGAAGGAGCAGATGACTTCTTAGCAAGTTTGCTGATGACACAAAGCTGTGAGGAGTGGCTAATACTCTAGAGGGCTGTGTTGCCCTTCAGAAGGACCTTGACAAGTTGGAGAGATGGGCAGAGAGGAACCTTCTGAAATTCCACAAACACAAATGCAGGTCCTGCGCTTGGGGAAGAATAACCCCAGACACCAGAACAGGTGGGAAGCTGACCTGCTGGAGAGAAGCTCTGCAGGGAGGGACCTGGGGATCCCTCTGTCCTAAGCCAGCAGTGCCTGTGTGGCCAAGAAGGCCAATGGTGTCCTGGGGCGCATAAGGAAGAGCATTGCCAGCAGGTTGAGGGAGGTGATGCTGCCCCTCTACTCAGCCCTGTTGAGGCCACATGTGGAGTGCTATGTCCAATTCTGGGCTCCTAAAGACAAGATGGACGTGGAGCTCCTGGAGCAAGTCCAGCAAAGGGCTATGAAGATGAAAAGGGGATTGAAACATCTCTCTTACATGGAAAGACTGAGGGAGCTGGGCCTGTTCAACCTGGAGAAGAGAGGGGCAACTGGACAACTGAGAGGGGACCTCATCAATGTATTTAAGTATCTAAAGGGAGGGTGACAGAGGATGGAGCCAGGCTCTCCTCTGGGGTGCCAAAGCAGTAGGACAAGAGGCAATGGGCAGAAACTGATGCACAGGAAGTTCCAGTGGAACAAAGGGAAAATATTCTTTACTGTGTGGGTGAGTGTGTACTGGACCAGTTGCCAGAGAGGTCATAGAGTGTCCCTCACTGGAGATATTAAAGAACCACCTGAATGCAGTCCTGTGCCATGTGCTCTAGGATGACCCTGCTTGAGCTGTAAGGTTGGACAAAATGATCCACTGTGGTCCCTTGCAACGTGACCCATTCTATGACTCTGAAATTCTTTGTGCTTCATTATTAATTCTCACACAGATATTTGATGTCTGATCATTTTACTGTCTGATATTTTATTAATTAATTTTGTTCCTAATTGAGGCTTTCTGTTGTCCTAGAGGATGGCTAGGGGACATGGCATGAGTAACAGGCTGATCCACTGGGTTTTCTGTATTCATGAGGCTCCACTTTCATGAAGAGGAACTGGAAACCCTTTTCACTAGGGGTTAATGTACGAGGCTCAGAGTGGATGACGTTTGTGTGCTCTTTTTAATAAGCGCTGCTTTTCTTTGCATAGACACTCAAACTCCCTGAATTAGAGTGCTGCCTGAAGGGACAGGTATTATGAAAAGAGCTGCCAAAGCCTTTGTGTGTCAGTGGGAAGCCCCTGATTATCACAAGAGGATCTAAAGGGAAAGGTGACATTCAAAAGACCATTAAGATAAAAGCCAGGATGGATTTCCTTCCAACCTCACTTAATATAAACTTTTGTTTAAAATCCCCTTTCCTGAGAGAATGTGTGACTTCATATCTTATCCCTTAATTGGGTACAGTCAGCTGCTTCAGAAAGCAATTGCTTAGCCAGGAGAGGTAATGAGATTAATTGCAGAGGTAATAAGAATGCCAATATATATGACAAATACGTATTTCTAATCTTTCAGGCTTGAAAGCCAAGTGGAAAACATAGTACCAGCTACTTCCAGATGGTTTTCCAGGAGAACAAGCACAGATCTGGTATGAACAAAACTGCCTCTACTGTGTAAACCAGGTTTCCTCATGCAGGGTTTTGTGGAACTTTAGGAAATTGAAATGAAGGGTGTCTATGGTGAATTTTTGTCATTCTGTTTTCTTGTCCTTGCCTACGGTGTGCTCTCCAAGGCTTTTTGTAACCTAGTTTTGAATGAAGCATGAAACTGGGGTCTGTCCTTTCTGCCTGAAAACTGACCTGTAATTTCACAGTTCTCCCTGCTTGGCCAGGGCTTGTAGATGAGAAATGCTTCAGTTTTGTCCCCTTTCCCCTGTTACAACTGTGCAGTTTTTCCCAGAAGAATACACAGGAGTGTGTGTGGATGTGACTGGTTCTCCCTTCTGAGCATTAACAAGATTGCAATTCCCTGAGACTTGGAAGTGGATTGAGGAAAAAGTGATGACAATTAACTGCTAATAGTTACCATTTGTCAAGCATAGAATATACTTTCATTTTGCCAGTCCTTTCCCTGTAAAGCCAGTGATGCTGTCAGCCTGGCTGGTCCTTGGGAGCTACTGCTGATCAAAGTTATCCTGCAGCTTTGGGATGACTCTGGCCAAGATCTTAAGACCCAGACTAGTATCTAAACAATGCTCCTCCTGTGATAACAGTCATTGGCAGCAGCACAAATCCAGCTTGCTGTCTTTACTCTCCCATCATGTACTACCCATGTGCAAGTCCCAGTATTAGCAGAAATAGGCAGTAAATGGATTGCCTAATTTGCACAGCTGGGCCTTGTAGTTCTCAGCTATTGTTGAAGGAAATGCATGAAATGAGCAGGTCACTTCCATTATGTGCCAGTTCAAAGCTGCCTACTGTCTCCAGGAGTTACGGCAAGCTTTTTCAACAACAATTTCCTTTTTTCCTGAGGGTTTTCTCTGTCTTGCAGTGCAGGCTCAGGTGTCCACCAAACATGCAGCAGGTACAGAGCCAGACCCACAGCGTATCACATCATGCCTTCAATTGGATGCTGCAGTGAGCGGGTGCAGTGAGCTGCCGTTGACCCTGCCTCCCACCCAACTTCTCGGCTCACCACCATGTTAAGGCTGCCTAAAACTCAGCACCTGGCTGAAAAGCTTTGCGAAGGAGCTGTTTTAGCCTTCAGGGGTTTAAATAATTACATTAAATTCTCACTATAGTAGGCTTTGATTTTGCTGACCACACTAAAGTGAAGTCCCTGTTTCTGTGCATGACTGATATTTAGCCTAGATGGGAGAGGTTTGTCTTCAGAGGGATTTGAGCAACAGGCATTAGATGAAGCAAACTTGGCAAACAGTTCCATGCACTGTCATGTTATCAGGGTTGCTCTGGGAAAGGTAGAGGAGGTGACTTTGGGTTTTGTAGGAAATCAGTGGTAGAACCCATCACAGCCCAGCCCTGACTCTCCTGACTTGCCACAGAAGTGCAGCTTTTTCTCATCATCTCCTGTAATAAATTGCCTAATTTAGTCTGCCTCCAGAAAATATTGATGACACATCTCTTTTGCAAAGTAAAAAAGTACTTTTAAATTTCTCTCTCACACATTCTTTATTTCAGAATTTTGTTTTGTGTTTGATTTTTCTGGATTTAGCGTAGAGTTCAAAAGCAGTCTCAGTCCTCACGTTTTTTTCCTGTTCTTCATAGATATGTCTGGCAAACTGACCTAAAATTGCCAGAGCTGCTAGTAGGTACAGGCATAGCTCTCTGCTACCTGCTATTCTGTGAAGCCTTTTAGTTTCCTGCTTGGAAACAATCATGTTAACAGTCAGCTCCAAGGAGTTCAAGGTGAAAATAGCCTGAGTTTGCCTTCCTGCTGGACCAGAACTGTTATCTCTCATTCACTCACTATCACTTTGTCCAACTTAATTTTAAGTATACCAAGCAGTAAAGCTTCTGTCACGTTACTTTTGAGAGATAATTTTGTATATCTCACTGCCAAGACATCCTTCCTCAAACTCCACATTTTCCCTTCCTGTCTTTACCCTCGAATGCTGATTCTATCCTGGTGTATTTTGCTAATTGTGTCCTTGCTCTTCATACTACTTAAAACCTCTCAGGTCTTTCATCACTTGACTGTGCTACAAGCATTAACCTCTTGATCCTTAGTCTTCTGTTTGTAAACAATTCAAGTTTTGCCAACAGCTTAGGAGACAACACCACAAATCTTCAAACCTGCTTCATAGGCAGAGTGGTGGAAATCATTCTTTGAACAACCAGTTAAAAAACAAAAAAAACCAAACAAACAAACAAAAAAAAAACCACAAAAAACCAAAAAAACCCACCAAAAAAACAAAAACGAAAAATGTAAAAATGTCAGCACAAACAGAGAAATTTGCTTCCTTTGGAGAAATAACATATGTAATCAATGTTCGTTCTGATGAGAAATCGCAAAATAAACCTGCTTGGTTTTTAGCAGTCCACCTAGACCTTCTTTGCAGTCGTTCATTGCATTCTGTTTAGTTTGTTCATCTACCTCCAGTACCTTTCAGCTGCATTAGCTAATGAAAGGTTGCTTAGCCAGGCAGATCTTTAAATGCTTGCAGCATCCAAAAGTAAGAAGGTTAATAGTCCAAATGCTCTAGCATTTGAAGATGGTTACCGCATGAAAGCTTTCTTTTGCATTTTTATTGCTTTAGAAGCCACAGTAGATGACTGTAAATAATTTTAGGACATGCTTTTGGCATGTGTTGAAAGACACATCCCTGCAGTGGTTCATGTGCCTTGTTTCTTGGGGCAGGGTTGAAGGGCACCAGGGTTCTCAGAACCCAGGAGTTCCTGTTAACCACTCACTGTGGGAGCTGGTTGAGAGAGTTGGTCTTTACTGACAACAGAATCCCCTGAATTGCTGTAGGGGAAGAACAGAGGACTTGGGGGTATTTAAAAGGTTGTCTTCCGTGACTGACTGTGGTACATCACCAGTCACTGTCTGCATGGAGACAGATTCCTTTTGTCACTGATTGTTCACCCTTACCGTGTTCAAAATCTGAGTATTTTGTGATCTGCTCTTCTCTATTAATAAAACACCTTCCCTTCTGCAACCCTCTCAGTCTTCCTATTGCTTCCCAACTAGGATTCTCACATTCTTGACAAACCATGATCTTGCATGGTACGGAGATACCTGCTTCAGGAAAATCTGCAAATGTGGATACTGGCACATGGAATAGATTACAAGAGTCAGGGATCAAACAGAATGGTGTTGACTGGGAATCTGCAGGGTGAGGGAAGCTCAAGGCTAGCAAATACCTCTCACCTTGTGGGCTGTGCAGCTGCCACTTCAACTTGCATGTACTCATGGCCAGCAGCCCCTGGTCTAGGACCTGCCTTGTGTTTTGATAACATGCTCTTTATATAACCTAAGTCATCCATTATTCCTGTCTGTTCTGGTATTTCTTTACATTTTTGAATTGGGCTACTCACTGAATAACAGATAAAAAACAGATTAAAAAACCCCAAAATAAAATCTTCGGCAAAGCTGAATAATACACATTTTACACATATTTTTAGACTGTCCAAAGCTTTTTCCTAGTATCTCAAGTGCTTAAAGAAAACAATGAACAACTTTTTTGGCATCAGATGAGTATGTTAGAAAACCATCCATGTAAATCTGTGGTCTAGTCTTTATCACACAAGGCAGGCCCTCTGGATGCTGCCCATCTGCCTGACTTGAGCTCCACAGCAGTTGCCAGGGCTAGGAAGAAATCAGATATTTCTGCAGGACTCTGGCAAGGGGAGTATTGGGGCTGGGAGCTTGCAATCAGGACTGACTGAACACAGAACAGGAGCAGAAGGCGGGGGTCTCTAACACGCACGCCTGTGACCCATTAGAAGGCAGCAGGAAGTTGGAAACTGAGATGAAATCGCTTCTAATGAGTGAACCACTGCAGCAGCTGGATGTGAACTAAACACTTTCAGATTTTGGTCTTCAGACTTCCCAGCAACAGAAGACTGCCTAAAAGGCTGTTTCCTCAGAATATAGGATAAGCAGTCTAGCAAATATACAAATGTGTTAGCAAAATGAATTTTAAATGAATATACCATGTAGAATTGCAAGCTTAGTAGATTCAAGCAACATGTGATAAGGTGAAATATATTTGGGTCTCAGTAGAACATTTAAAAAGAGTTCATCAAAGATGATGGAAATTGCCTTGGTTCTGACATAGACTTAGCTGTTTTTAAAAGTGCCCAAGGTGCTGCTAATAAAGGATAGCTGGCGGCAAGGTATCAGTGGAGAGCACAAGGGAATCGGGAAGCAATGATGAGATATGCAATGTTTAATAGTCTGCAATCTATATTCAGAAAAATCCCCATGCAGGAACCAAATGAGGGAATAGGCATTACCTGGATACTGCTCCTGGAGAGTACTGGACAGGGAGGAGCTGCAGGTTCAGGGAAAGGAAAGATGGTTAGAAACATTATGGTGAAATTTGTGGAAAATGCAAGATGATCCCAAAATATGTCAGCTTACTGGGGCAAGCCTGGGGGCAGAAACCCAAGAATTTTAATCTTGGCAACAGTAAATGATACATAAAGCTGAAGTACAACAGGCTCACTATGGTATTATTCTTTACTAATTTCCATGGTATCTGAGCACTGCAGAGATTATATAAATAGACACTTTCTGAAGAAACTCTTCTCTCTACTAGGATACATTAGGAATTTTATTTATCAATTTTTGTGTTTTGCAGTGATGGGGTGGGGTACATTGAGAAGAAGTGCTTGAATTCCGGCTTTGTTACAGTAAAATCATCCCATTCTTGAGAGAGAAAAAAGAAGCTGTGCTTGTAATATTGCTGGTGACACTCCTATGTCCTGATCTCCTGCAGGGTTTGCCCCAGTGCAGAAATGACCACTACCCCCGATAAATGTCGCTGATGTGAGTGCCTGTCTCTGAAGCACACTCATGCTCGGGAGTTGGAGCTTGAATCTAATTGGCTACTGAAGGAACAGCCCGAGGACTGCCCAAAGCACTGGTATGGTACCTTCATAGCAGCGTGTGTGGGAGAACATGTGGGCTGCTGAATCTTCAGGCAGATGACATGATATTTTATTTCACTCTATTTCTAGAAACCCCAAAGCTTCATTCCTAAGTGGTGTATGGTGCATTAGTGATGGTGGGAGGTGGCAAATGCATGATTCAGCACTGCCTGGGTCTTTATCCTTCAGTACAGGCCCATCATAAACAGTGGGAAGAGCTTCTAACTAAGGGCTGGAATAGGCTATTTGGCTGAGGGTGGTCTTGAAGGATGTCCCTGGGAGAGGGGCATGTGCTGCTGCACGTGCTCTGTCTCTGTCTTGTAAACCTGCTCTGCTTTCTAACACATCACACTCCACCTAATTTTAGGTATGTTTTAGACCTGTTTCTTTTGGAACTTTCATGGGATCTTCTGGACTACCCTCTTTGTCCACCCTTATGATTAAACTTGTTAGCTAATTTCAGCCAAAAAGGGGCTTCAAAAATAGCACTTGTCCTCTAAGTTTCATCAAAAAAAGTTGCGTGCAGGAGAAAAGAGAAATTGTTCCCAGGATTTCCTCTGAGAGTCACCAGTGCTGCAGCACATGCCAGCTTGCATGTTGTCACCAAAGTATGCTTCTGGGGAGAGCTGTAAGGCAGAAAAGCTGAAGGGTTAGAAGGAGAGAAGAGCGAATTGTACTGTGATTCACTTAGAAAGCCAGTTAACCCCAAGGCACAAACCCAGAGAGAGCATGGCTGGTCACTTCCGTTATTCACTGCGCTGCTTCTTCCTTGCTCTGGATTTGGCCCAAACCCAGGCAGCTGGACAGTGCTGGCCATGTAGGGTCAGAAACTGAGGTTAGGGACAGCTGAACAAACCCCGTGTTTCTGCACAAAGAGATCTTAATGCGAGGAGGAGAAGGCGTCCGTCGTGTCCAGGATGTCCCCAGACAGTCCCTTAATGTCTGTGAATCATAAGTTGCTCTGCAATCACAAGGCTGAGTCCTGTCCTTTTCCCCCAGTATAATCCTATTAAAGATCACAGGGTTACAGCTCATCGTGCAAAAAGAATTTGACCTGTGCTTCCCCCCAAGCTGCCAAATGAGGGCTAGTCTTTGATGAGGGTTGTTGCTATGCTGAGGGGAAGGCAAATAAGGCAGGTGTTTGGGGAAGACATAGTGTTTTCTTAGTTTTTAACTGCTAATAAGGCAGCAGAGGAGAACAGCACATTGATTGATTCAGTGTGTCTTGGGACTGGAAACACCCTCATTTGCAGCTGCAGGAGCTGCTCAGCTCTGTTAGCAGGAAAAAAAAACCAGGACATCAGCTGTAGAAGTGCTGCTTCTGCATGTTTCCCTTCACATAAAATTACAGTGGTGGGCTTACTCTGTGCTGCCTTAGTCTACCTACAGTTTAAGTGCCTTAGACACCCACCCTGGAAGAGGCTGAAGTGGAGCTGAAACATGAACACTTAGTGGCACACCAATAAAATTACACTCTAAGGTGTGATGGCCCTTCACAGGCACAGGCTCTTCTCAGAAGCAGCACAAGAGTCTGCAAGCCAAGATCCCAGCAGAGGGAGTTTTTGTCGGAGAGGACTGTGCAAATTACAGCACATCAGTCCATGAACATTAGAGGTCAGATAATCCTGAGGGGCATTTTACCCCCAAAGGTCCTCAAGCTTCCAGCCTCACAGTCAGATGCCTGCAAGGGTGTCATGCTTCATGGACACTGCCATCTGTGGAGCAGGAAAAAAGGGAGAAATCTGCCAAATGATTTGCAACCACAATAATCTAGAGATGATAAATGATGAGCAACAGCAGTATCATCAGCTCTATCCAAACCAAGCATTAACTGTTCCTGTGAGTGTCAATAAAGGAGAAAAGATAATATTTTATGCTGCCCAGGGACATTCTGCTTGCTCTTATAAACACTGAATTTCACCTGACTTCCCTGTGTGAGGCAGCTTGTGCTATTGCTAATTCACTGCCCAAGAGCCTGGCAGGCAGCATCATAGTGCTTTGGCTAAGGCTGTGCAACAAGCCTCCAAAAGGAGGGTCTCCTGCACAGGGGCTATGCCCTGGCCCTGTAGCAGCCACTGGTCCCCTCCCAGACACTCAGGAAGGCCACCAGTTCATGGCATTCTGAGGGGATCTCAAACAAACATGAAGCCCTTTAAAGTACACCTCAGCCTCTTAGAGCAGCACAACTCACGGCTACTGGGGAAAAAAAGCTGTGCTCATAGAAAGATGTAGCTGAGTTAGTCCTGGTACATTTGTTTTAGGTGCACTTAAGAAGTCATTAAAAATATTTTGCTTTTACCCCTTTCTGTATAGCTCCCACTCCCCTGGAGAAGTGTTAGTGGTGAAGCTGGGTTGAGAAGATCCCCCCTCCAGCCTGGCTAGGCAGGTGGCATCAAGCATGGCAGGGAACATGTATGCGCACGTGCAAAGGGCTGCTTGAAACTTGGGGATTGCTGTTCATCTTAAGCCCTTGTTCTTGGTTTTGCTCTAATGCATAAATGAAGATACTCTTTCCAGAATTGCCCAGGAACCAGAAATCACAGGAAACACGATGGCAGACATAGCTACTTTTTTGCATTCCCTTTGGTGAGATACAATTCACAGACCTGGGGTAGCTGCTGCTTTGAAGTGATGGGACCCTTGCTGTTATAGTGAAGAGGTCTGGGTGCACATATTTAGCTGCAGAGAGTGGGAGAGATGACAAGGACCATGCCAGTTTAAGTCAGCAGTTGTCAAGGGCTTCCTGAGTCCGTATCTCCCAGGAAACGTATCAGGGAGCGTAAAAGCCCTGCATTCCCAGCTATCACATCTCTTTCAGTGAAGGGCTGGGGAAAAGTGGTAAATTCTGGTGGGTTCCTGAGGAGCCGGGAAACTTGTGGGGAAAATCCATGTGTGGTACTGATGCAATGCTGCTTGCCAAGCACCATTGGAAATCTTCCTTCATGTTTGAAATTCCATGGAAAATAAGGTTTGAGAGTTATTAGCAACTTAGTATTTTTCCACTGGAAAACATTTTCGTGCAAAATTTACTACTGTTTCCCCTTATGTCTGTAGGGCCTTTATTTGGTGGAAAATGCATCTTGCCCAGTGTTATTTTCAAGTGGAGACAGGCAGCTTCGTGTCTTCTTATTATGAACTAAGGTTGAAACCCTAGGTCACTGTGGGTGCAGAAAATTCCTGTTTAGGACAGACCCTTGCACATGGCAGCATTTGCAGACAAAGCAATTGCAGGCTCTCAAACCAGTCACCAGCACAGAGGTAAGAGTTGTCCTTCTGGTTTTGTACTCAACTTGCCGTCTTACTGAATAACTTGGCTGCAGCTAAACTTGGCTCTGCTACCCAGGCTTCTTTTAATAAACTTAAGTCTGTCAGAGTGCTCAAGAAAGTTTGATACGACATCACTGCTGAATCAACAGAAACCAGTGTTGAGTAGATTTGCTTGTGAATGCATTCAGGACCTCAGCTATAATGCCAAAGTTTGGAGTCATTCAAAACACCACAGATCCCTTGTGATTTATAACCATCTAATCAGTGCTTTAAAGCAGTTATGGGCAGAGAAAGCAAGGGTGACATCCCACAAGTAATACTTGCCCATGAGAATAGAAAGAAAATAGAATGAGATCACACCAATTCTGGAAGTCATTTAAAGCCCCGATGTGCCTCTAGATACCATTCTGAAAAGAGATGCCCCGTAGCCTCAGACTTATGAGAATATTTGTATTCATTTTGATGGAATGGGCTCCAAAGCAAACGCTCTCCTGTGTAGCCCTTCCTGCAGCACTAAACCTTGGCCAGAACCAAGACAAGTCTTTTGTAATTAACTGCATCACTCTTTCTCCCCTTCACTGCCACCATGTGCCAGTGTCTACTCTTCCTCCAGCTCCAGATGATGTGGGCAACACAAGGCCAGTTGTTGTTTAAATGTTTCTAGGCTGTCCCCAGGGGGAAAAGTTACTGGTCATCTGAAAGAGGAAGCTGTATTTTGTGGTTGAAGCAGTATTTCCCAACCTTGTGGTTACCAGAGTAGTTCCAGAGGGCCCACAGACCAGAGGAAAAGTGCACGGCAAGTGCAAATGGGTAGGGGAAGCTGCATCTGATGAATATATGCTTCTGCTACTTGGATGATAAAAGGATCTTTCTTCTTTCTCTGCCTCTAACACATGTAGATACAGGGTTATCACAGCAGGCTGCTGCCAAGCAGCTCCCTGGGACAGCACTATGGGTGACTGTCTTCCAAGCTGCCTTCACGTGGGGAGTGTAGGAGAAGGTACCACTGGAGGAAATGTCAGCAGTGGGGAAAGAAAAACGAACAAGCTGGGGTGGCGAGGACCAAAAATAAAGGAAAAAATGCTGGAAGGTAAAAAAAAATAGAGGGGAGGCTAACAGGAAACTGAACAGCTGAGGAAGGAGATGCCAATGAACACAAGACACAGCCAGTGATGAGGTGCTACAGTAGGGAGTAAAAATGGAATGGCACTCTAGGACTGAGATGGATGCCTGGGATGTTGTTCCCAGCTTACATTTGGTCTCTAGGTTCAGGGTGTGTTGGAGCAGTTCACAGAGAGGAGCTCTAACATGATCAGCATCACCTGGCCATATGGTTGCTGTCTGGGAAGCTCCCCGAGCAAGCTGTAAAAGCAGCAGAGGCAGGTCAGCAGCTGGATGCCCAGTCCTGCTGTGTCCTGCACTGACACAGCCGCCACACGTGCCAGGTCTGCTGGCAGCGCTGACAACAGCAGGGACCTTCTTTAGCTCGGGCTCTGACCATGTGCCCTCGTTGTGTTGCCTCTCCCAGCACCAGCAGCTGGCTCCAGCCCCAGAGCACCTGAACACTGCAAGACTTCTTGCTCCAGTGAAGCAGAAAAGAGTTAACTCCCCCTCAGTTCTCCTCCAGAAGAGAGAAGATGGAAATGTTTCATACTGTGCTATTTTTAAATCGTTCAAGAAACATATTACTAACAGAAGAACAGCATAACTGACATTTCCCAGAATCAGCTGATGAAAGTGCACAGCACAGCTCCTCTTGGGCAGTCCAGGGAAGGTAGAACAACTTAAAATAGCTTCCAAATAGAAGAAAAATGCAGGAAACCATTATAGAGCTCTGAAGTCCACTTTAGCTATTAGCCATTGTACTTAAGGCAGTACAGAGAAATTAGGCAATGAGACCACCGGAAGATTTGTTTCCGCATTGAATCCTAAAATAGCTTCAACTCATTGCTAGTGAAAGGCATCACAGTGACACGGCAAAAGACCAGAGGCATCTACCCAGATGTTACATAAACCTCTGTAACAAGGGTCTTGTTTAAAGGAGGGGTCCCAATCCCAGACTATGGGATGAACACTTGGGAGTGACCTGTGACACTGACATCTGTCCACTGTGGGCTGACTTGAGACCCACAACTGGCTTCAGATGATCTGCCAAATGACTCACATTTTCCTTATGGGAGCTCACTCAGAAACAGGGACAGGTAGGGACAACTCATAACAGCTGCATGTGCAAGGATCTGAAATGTACCATGTAATCAAATAATTACTGCTACTCTTAAACAGCAGAACAGTGTCTTTCTGAGGGCTTTTTATTTCTGAGGGCTTTTTATTTCTGAGGGAAGTTAAAGATAAAATTTGCAGTGGTTAGTCCAGACTAATTTTCATGTATAATAAATTCAGATATGAAAGAACTCAAGCTCTAATGTGGTCTGCAGGAGGCAGGAGGTCAGGCAAAGAGATTATTCTGGCCTCATCTGAGTTTATAATGTCAGAAGGAACACAGTTCCTTGTCAAAACACACCAGTGAGCAATGGTGGCAGCACTGCTGGGAGGTGTGCTGCAGTGAAAAGCAGGTGTCCTAAAGAGCCTGTGAGGAAATGCTCTTCCTGTTGGAGGGGATAGCAAAATGTCTACCCAGGTCATAACGTGGCTTCCCCTCTTCCCCTTTGTTTTCATTACAGGTTAAAAAAAACCCCCAAGCCTTTCTTCCTTTGTTTTAAGGACGCAAAAATGAAATGCAGTTTTTGTGCTGCAGCTGGCTGTGCTCTCATCCTGAGGAGCGAACAGACTATAAGGTGAGAGCCTCCTTCCAGCTGAGGAACACAATCCTTTGACAGTGTAGGATGCCCCAAAGTTCTTTTGGTGCTACCTTCAAACCTGACATATGCAGCAGTCCCCAGCACAGTGCCGTGCTTTTATTGTCCCGAGCCCAAGCTGGGCTCGCATCATCTCTGTGCTGCGCTGCTGCAACGGTGGATGCTGGAGACAGCATCTCCCTGCCTTTGAAGAGTTTGCAGAGGAGAGCAAGCTAACAAGCCTGGGAGCAGTACAAGCATATCTAATGTGGGACTAGTTGTGCCTTCCTCACTTACAAGCCATCTTTTGTAAATATTTGCAGAGGTACCTAGCAGGAAGCAGGTGAAATGCACAGAGATAGGGAATTTTTTCAGTCATAAAGAAGATATATTAGCAGCTACCAGTGGTAGCATAGACATGCCCTTGGACAAAGTACAGGCTCTAGGAACTGCCTGGGGACCTGGTACAGGTTATACTCTGAACAGCTACTGTGCGCAAAGTCACAGTTATATTTTGATTCAATCTTTTCACTGCAGGGCACCTTTTAGATACAAGGAGTTTATCTTACTGCAAGGCAAGCACTGCAAGTTAGTTAGAGAGGGTTGTTAAAAGATCACTAACATGCTTTGTTCTCCAGTAGAAAGGTTGCATTCATCTCATGAAAGAGATCCAGGAGCCCAGTGGTGACGTTTTCAGTCTGGCTGTGATGGTACTGCATGTGGAGAAAAAAAGTACTCCTGCAAGAGGGTTTAAGATGCTCTCCTTTGATGCTCTCCTTTCAGGAGGCTTCTCTGTGCAAATCCCAAGTTTTCTTTCATGGTGGGATTCTCTAAAGTGTTGGGTAAATTTGTACAAAAGGATGGGGTCTATTTTCCTGTGGTCTTCTGTTCTTCTCTGCCAATGCAGGCCACCAGTGGCTCCCTGGTATGATCCTACACCTTTGATCGGGTGGTGGGGTCATGCTGTTTGCAGTTCCCCTAAGGCACGGGTTTCAGAGCTATCCTATCCAGGGAACAGACCGGCAGGGCTCTGGCCTGAAAAAAGTCTTAGTCCTTTTCTATCTAACATCTCCTACTAAAGGAGGTCTAAACTGTTCTATGAACACTTAAGCAGTGAGAAGAGTGACAGGGTGGAAGGACACTGCTTGTCTCCTGGCCATATAGATGAAGAATCTGTCTCAAAGAGGGGTTAAGATATTTATCTGGGACTGCAAAACAAGTAGGCAGTAGAGCTAGGAGCTGACTTTCAAACTTCTCTGACCCAGTCACTACAGTAATCTTCCTTCCTGGCAAAAAACACCTAGGAAGGACAGCTCAGAAGGAGGGAGGGAGTGAGTGAGTGAGTGAGTGAGCTGAGTGAGTGAGTGGTGAGTGAGTGAGTGAAACTCTGTGTGCAGGGTAAAAATGAACATATCCATTGTTATTCTATGTTTTGTGTGTGCAAAGGGGGAAGAGGTGGTGCAATTTGCCTAGAGGGTGGTTTCCACAACTGGAAATATTTAATTAAGTGAATTACTTTCCTAGTAGTACTTTAAAAGGCATTAGACCTAGCCTGAGCCCCATTTTGATATGCTCAGTGGACTGTGAGGAATCTACTGTCAGATTAAGAGAGACAAAAAAGGTAGAAGTCAAATTGGTGGCAAAATGCAGTTTCTGGCTCCTTGTCAAAGCACCCACATGCCTCATTACCTTGGTTTAAAGCCAACAGACTAGCTTAACAGGGCTGTTTATTACTCCCTCCCCTTCCATCTATATCAAAAATGGTGTTTCAGCTACAAATCCTCCCTTTGCTAAGTTGCAGTTTGCTTTTATTTTTTCGGATGTATACCCTTTCTTAGAGCGCCTCACAGAAGCACGGCGTTTGCATACAGCTGATAAATGCCACCTGCTGAGGACGCCTCTCGGGCCATTTCAAACAATATTCCGTCTCCATACCAGCTGTTTCTGCTGGGAACATTATTGTACCCTGCTGCCAGTCTTGGAGCCAAATGATCCTGGGGAGGAGGGGAGAGAGTGTTAATGAGATAATAAAAGTATACACTCACTATTTTCTACTGCAGCATCAATGTGGCTTTTTCTTGACTTTAAAACCTGTTTAGACATTGGAACATGGCTCTGTCAAAATGAAATGTTGATTCCTCTTTTTATTGCAGCCCTCACAGCACTGCACCACATGCATTGTCAGCGTTTTCTTTCCCTCTTTACCAGAAAGCATCTGGTCCTGTTTTCCTTCATGTCCCATGTAGCACAGACACCCAAGCGTGGTGCTCAATTCCTTTGCACCAACCAACCTGCCATAAAGACACCCCCAGGAGATGGATATAAATGAGGGACATAAATGCCTCTGCTACAGCAGTATCCCTTATTGCTGAGGGGATGGGACCAGATGAGTGTCTCCACAGAAAAACATAGCTTCAGGAAAGGAATTAGCTGTAACCTGTCCTAAAATTGTCTACCCATATTAGGTACAGTAAATGTTCAACAGGGAAAACAAAATCCTGAAGCACAAGTGCCACATCTGGTGCTGGAGCTGCTCAACCACAGCCCTGCTCCCATCCCTTTCTACACTGCAAGGGCAGTTCCACGCATGGGAAGGGGTCAGAAAATGGGTAGAGATGCACAAGTGGCCTTTTTTTCCTGCTCATCACTCACTGACTGAGAGCTGGACTTGCACCTCCAAACTGCCCACAGAGCCATTGGCCATTGACCTCTGGGTTTATATTCAGCTAAGTGGTTTCTCCTATAAGGCTGTGCCAGGTCCCCATGGCCAAAGCTTCTCCCTTCTCTTTCTGCAGGCTCTGCTGAGGAAGATGTTACTTAGCCTGTATCTACACCCTATTACACAGTGTTTCACAGTGATTCAGCTCCTGGTGTGCTGAAACCACTGCCTGCTATACTGGCAGTACAGTCTCAGCCGTTTGTTGCAGCCTTATTCATATCTGTATCTTTCTCTTCTTCCTATCTTATCCCCAGTGTGTCAGCTGTTTGCAGCAGGAGCCCTCCATGTAGGTGTCAGCCACCTCCACCATCAGTGGCTCCTTAATCACAAAATACTAAAAGTTAGCAATAACAGGGACAGTCATCTTAGGGCAGCAGTGTTTAAAAAGTCAGAACTAGGGGTGAATAAGCACCTGATTTTGTATTCAGTTATCCTAAACTTTAACAAAGCTCTGGTATGAACTGTACTACTGTTCCTATAAGTCCTTCCTATCCTGAATGATCCTCCTTCATACAAATGCAAGCAGAACTCCCAGAGAACTAGCCTGTGAACTTAGCTGATTAGTCAGCTTGCTTGAGAGGAACACAGATTAACACCTGGCTTCATCTCTGCTGATGAGCTGTCTTCAAAAACCTGTTTAGGAGGCAGGGGAGCCCTTCAGCTGAAAGGAGGTTTTAATAAGGTCTCTGCGTGCTCGCTCAGGGCAAGGAGATGAGGATTTTGCTCAGCACTTGTGCTGCCAACAGTGTGTAAGTGGGGATGTGTGGAGCGGGATGGTGTCAGGGGCTCCAGCATCCTGGTCCGTTGTTGCCTGCCAGAGCAAGCAGCACACAGAGGTTGCTTTTCCATCCTCACCTACTTCTCTTTGGTTTTAATAGGGGTTTGTTGCAGCTGAAAGTACTACTCCAGTTCTTCTGAAGCATTGTGAAAGAATGTGATGATGTAGCTTTATTATTTTTAGCCTGTGTTCCAAAGTGAATTATGCTTACACAACTACGTCTCTGCAGCCCTACCCTCCCTGCCCCTTACACGCAAGCACTCGTAGCTTTTACATTCATATGCTAATTTTAAACTACTCTGAAAGGGAGCAGAGGTCTCAGAGCTGTGAAGGATAACTCTCAGCGCTGGCATGTGGGCAGGAGAGAAGCACAGGCACACGCACGGCTCACGAGCTTGTTGCCAGCAGGTAGGCTGGAATAGCTTGGCCCCGGACTGCGTCACAGGCGGCTCCCAGCCAGCCTGACCTCCCAGGCGTTAAGGGGAGGGTGTGGAAAAGACCGGGAGGGGTCAGACATGGGACACAGCGGAAACTGCGGGGAAGGCTGAAGGATATACGATGTAAACCTGTGGACCACAGCGGTGCTGGCACTGAGGAGCTTCCTGATTTGTCCGAGAGTGATTGGTGCCCTCCGCACAGGTCTAAAGATATTTGTCTACAGTATTTCTCAGTAGATCTCTGCTTGAATGGATTAAGGAAACGTTGGTAGAACCTGCCTCAACATGTTTGCTGATTCTGGTTCTAGCTTAGACAGGACAAAAAACCACCTGAATTGAGGGGAAAATGACTTGGGGTTGGGAGGGCCATTATTCACTCTTTCTATGAAGAGTAAGCCTGAAAATGTAAAAGGATATCCAAAGTTTAGAGTCCCAGGCTTTGTCCTTCCAGGTGAAGATCATTCTCCCTTAATGTGCAATGGCTACCAAAGCTCTGAGACGTTTGTTAAAACCCATACAAAGCCCCATCCGGGTGAGAAATACTTTGCACAGCAAAATAAAAGGGGTTATGTAAGTGTGTGTGGGAGCTACTATCCTGCTGGGTAGGGACTCCTAAGCCCTCCATGATACAGAATCACAGAATGTGTGGGTTGGAAGAGACCTTCAAGATCATCGAGTCCAACCCGTGCCCTAACACCTCAACTAGATCATGGCACCGAGTGCCATATCCAGTCTTTTTTTAAACACATCCGGGGATGGTGACTCCACCACCTCCCCAGGCAGTCCATTCCAATACTTTATCACCCTTTCTGTAAAAAATTTTTTCCTAATATCCAACCTATATTTCCCTTGACGCAGCTTGAGACTGTGTCCTCTTGTTCTGTCAGTTGCTGCCTGGTGAAAGAGACCAACCCCCACCTGACTGCAGCCACCTTTCAGGCAGTGGTAGAGAGCGATAAGGTCACCTCTGAGTCTCCTCTTTTCCAGGCTAAACAACCCCAGCTCCCTCAGCCGTTCGTAGGGCTTCTGTTCCAGCCCCTCACCAGCCTTGCTGCCCTCCTCTGGACGCGCTCAAGCGTCTCAACGTCCTTCCTAAACTGAGGGGCCCAGGACTGGACACAGCACTCAAGGTGCGGCCTCACCAGTGCCAAGTACAGGGGAAGAATGACCTCCCTCCTCCTGCTGGCCACACTATTCCTGATACAGGCCAGGATGCCGTTGGCCTTCTTGGCCACCTGGGCACACTGCTGGCTCATGTTCAGCCGGCTATCAACCAGTACCCCCAGGTCCCTTTCTGCAAGGGACAGCCTGGCAAAGAAGAGATGCTGCAGTATGTGAAGTACCTCCCAGGGATATCAACAACCTGTCTCTGGTTTGAGGCTTCACAAGCCAGGGTGAATGGGTGACGGGACTTTCTGGGTAGAAGTGCAGGCTATATGGGTGCCTGCATCACCATTCAACACGTCCTAGGCATTTGATACTCAGCCACCTGAAAAGTGATAGTCATTAGGCATAAGACTGATTGTGTACAAAGTATGAGGAGATAGCTTAATTCAAAGGGCTTTTAATGAATACATGAGGTAGTTTGGCCTTTTATTTCTGTCTGAGCATTGTTCTCCAACATTTCCCCAGTAGAGTAGTCCTGCTGGAGAGCTGGGCTCTCTCAGAGGGGTATTTCTTTGATGGTGCTGATATTTAGAGGCAGAGCCACAGCTAACACTAAGTCTGTTTGGTGGCACTAAAGTCAGACTGCATATAGGCTTATTTTTTCTATGCTATGATACAGACTCTCTTTAATTTTTTTTATAATTACTATGGCCAGTTGCCAATCTTTCAACAATTAGGACATTCTTTTGCTCTATCAAGCATAAAGTTTAGAGGAAACTCAATTCCATTTGAAGTACCATAGTGTAAGAGAAAGAACCTCTTACCTTGAAAATGGAGTCCTGCTGACTGTCAGAAGACCTGAGCTGCCTGTGGGGTCAGCCTACTTATGCCCTGGAGAAAAGTACTAGGATCAAGCTCTTTCCTGAATAACCTTTCATTTTGAAAGTATCACTATTTGCATGCCACTCCAGAAGACTCTGATTTCTGTTGTAGAGCTTGCTGACGGTTTTCAGCTTCCATTATTCGTGGTTGCTTCCAGAAATACAGCATGTGTATAATACTTTTATTTTTTAAATTTTATTTATTTATAATTTTTGGCTACACCAGGTTTGTATAATTATGCTCCCATGACTATATTACCGTTGGCTTTTATAATCACAAGAAGCTTGTAATGAAAGAGGAATGTAAAATTACTAAAATACCAGCTTAGCTCTTACTTTTAAGCTAAGGTAAGCACTTACATGAGACACATACTTGAAAACAGTCAACTTACTCTGACATTGTGATTTCACAGTAGGTCATATCCAAACATTATTAAAATCTATAGAAGATGATGCCTTGGCCACATAAATCAGAGGTACCATTTCACAGGAGCTAAGTGGAATTCAAAAGCAGACCTTTCTGCATTTAAAATGCCAAAATCTGATATGATAATGTGTAGACCACTCATCAAAATAAAGCAAATCCGCTTTCTCCGCCATGACTGCAAGATATAATAACTCTTTTATATTTAGCCAATTTGGATGGTAAACTGCCTACCACTGGGCAATGCCATTCCAAGGAAGAAAAAATAAAAGCTACCAAAATCAAACCAGTCAGGTCCTCAATGATTCAGGCAGCTAAAATCAAGGAATTAACTGAAAGCACAATAGCTTTTAAAGCCATAAAGCACCACAAGGATCAGTTGCTACCTGTTGTAGAGTATGGTAAAGGTCAGTAGTGTCTTCTGCTATCATTCCTTTGCAAAAGGGGACATTCACAAAGCAGCCTAGGGAAGGCTGACCTGGGTAAGTGGGGTGTTCAGGGATCTCTTCAGGTAGTAAGGGGAACAATGAAAGGTGAGGGGAGCTGCAGAGGAGCAGGTGCTTGGCCAAAGCTTGATCCTGCTGTATCCTGTCCATGGTGATTGGACCATAAGAAGCCAGCTGTGCCAGCTGAGTAGTTTCCAGGCGTGAAGAAAAGGCAAGCTATTACTGCTGGAGTTGGAGCATTTCTGAGCTCTCTATCTAAAATCTTTGCCTTTTAATGTGCAGTGAAAACATAATAGAAAAAGTGTTTTCCTCTTGCCCTGATCTGTCCACTTGTTCCCATGCTTTGTTGAGGCAGCATGGCCAGATCCAAAGACACCACTTCATGTCGGTGAAACATCACCTCTGATAGTCCCCATGGCAAGTCCTTTGAACCAGAGTTTAGCTTCCCCGTGGTGAGGAAAAGGGACTTATTTCTTACTAATGGGGATAACTTCACTGGAATGATATGTACTCTGTGTTTGAATGAAAAATGAGAAAACCCCCCTATGGACCGTTCCCCCTGCGACCCACATAACAAGTTTGTCTCACTGTCCTCTTGCAATTATAATCCCACCAGTAAAGGAGCTGTAGGCTCATTACCTAGCTGCATAATGAAGCACATTAGCAGGACAGATGGATAGTTGGCAGTAGAGGCTGAAACAGGCTAAAATCCACAGTGCTCTGAAACATGCCCTTGGGCTTTCTCTGAAGCCTATTTGCTTTTATAAGAGGATTTTAATATTCAGGAGTTCATAAGAAGCTTGCTTGCTTCCAGAAGTTGTCATTGTCCATGGCATAGAAGTCCCAACTAGTGCTCGGAGTCTTCATCTGTGAGCTAACTCTGGCAGTTGTCACACTGCCCTTAAGATTTTACAGTTGAGTCACCCAGGAAGCAACACCATTAGTGCCATGAGTTGCACCCTCTCTGTCAGGAGTGGTCCTGGGGAATTTCATCACAGAAACCCCATGGAAACCAACCACCCTTTGGACGGAATCTTGTGAAAATTGTCCTGTGGTCCTCAGACCTCAAAGTAGTGGTTTTTTTTTTTTTTTTAAATTCTCTTTTCCCACAACTGTTTTGGTGGCCATACCTGTTTGTCAGGAGGAGAGGAATGTCTGCACTGACATTACTGACAAATACTGACATACACTGACAGGCGGCACAGGGCTATGTACTGACTAGCCAGGGGAGCTGAATCTTGTCATCCTACACATCCAACAGTCTCTTTGTTTAATATTTTCCTATAGCACATGCTGATATCCTTGTATATTTTTAAGGCACAGAA
Source organism: Dryoscopus gambensis (assembly GCA_013389985.1). Lineage (NCBI taxonomy): Eukaryota > Metazoa > Chordata > Aves > Passeriformes > Malaconotidae > Dryoscopus > Dryoscopus gambensis. The sequence goes on from WEIT01000069.1 coordinate 54,462, forward strand.
ATTGTCCTTAGCAATTTTTCTGCTTGCTGTATAGTGATATTTCATATCACTGGCAGAAAACCAAACTGCTGTTGGACTCTGCAGCAGATGCCTTGTACAGAGAAGTATGAGGCATCCTTCCACTGCCTACAGGGGCATGATGTGCTCCCTTGGCAGAGCCAGCTTTCTGCACTGTGCATGGCAGGCTGGTGCCTTCTGCCAGGAAGGGGTCTGGCTTGCTGCACCAGTGACCATTTCTGATGTGTATTAACTAGTGATGCCTTAGGTTGTAACTTTTATATTTTTCAGATCCTGTACTGTTTAGTGTGTAACTCTGAAACTTTCATATAGCCTGTTAGCTACTGTTCCCTCATACTGGTTAGACATAACAAACCCTCTCTAGGTTTGTACTTCAAGGACACCTTGGTGTCCCAGGCCCCAAAATATGTAAACTAAAGCCTCTGAACTGGGGGGGCAAACTTGGGGTAATTACTTCATTGCCTGAAATTGTAATTGGAGCATTAACCCTGATATGCAAATGGAGCAAACCTATAAAAGTGTGAAAAACCCGTGACCCGGGGTCCATCTTGGGTGTAGCCTCTTGACTGCCCAAGGTGTACCTTTGAAGGCCCTTCAATAAATATCTGCTTTTATTCTCTTAATCTTGTCTAGCCTCTGTTTTCAGGTAGCCGCTCCAAGGCATCAGGAACACAAAACTACTCTGCTGAATCACATGAAGCTCAGAGGCTACAGTTCAGCTCCCCAGCACGTTGTTGCAAACTGTCATGAAAATAAAAGGACAAGTAGCAAAGACAAACTGGTAGAAAAACAAGTCTTATACAAGTGCATAAGAGAGTAAGGTAGGGATAAGCACTACCCAAGCCCCTGGGGTTGTCTGTAAAACCAGAAAGAAAACCTCAGCTTCTCCTTCAGATCTCATGTGCAATTGGAAGAGTGGTGTCCTTGGGTGTGGTTCCATCATTCAGACTCCTACTGGTTAGGCTATCAACTCCATGGCTGTGCTGGTGTGAGAGCCCAGAGGCAAAGGGTTGTTCAATCTCCCATATTGGAGCCTGCCTGCTATGCTGGGGTGAGTAGGCTAGGAAGAGGGTTTGTGCATCCTGTACTGACGGAGTGGAACAGACGTGTGTCACTGAAGAGAAAGCACCATCACTTGAGGCTACCCATGCATATGATCTGGCAATATTGAGAACAGGAAACAAATGTTACATGTGTCAGAGTGCAGCTGCCATTCCCAAGGTTTCAAAAAGATTTACAAATCCTGCATTGCTCTATTAGCCTTCCCTAATTACTCTGCAAGACAAGCAAACATGACAGCACTGTTTTGCAGAACACTAAAGTAAGCCATGTGGATGCTCTCCTGTAACTCACTAAGCCATGTCCCACTTGGGGCTGATGATGGATAATCCAAATGCTACTACCAATGTCCTTTGTCATCATTTGACCATATGGCTTCTCAAACTTCCTTTATCTATTACTTCAAAATTGTTTCTCTTTGCAATGTTAACTTGAGCTAGAGCACAGGTGTTGCCCTACTTTAGCTGCCATCTGTACACAAAACCCTGCTGTAGCTTGGATTCTTGGCTGAAATGGTCAAGTGGGCATCCTAAATACACTGGGTAGAGTAGCTGCAGGCTAATGCCTTAGACCACCTGTGGTCCTCCATGGCCTTCCCAGAATTCCCTGCCAAGCATCCAGAAAGGATAAGCATAGTCTCCCACAGTACTATCAGAAGCTTGCTACATGTCTGTGCTTTGTGCTAGTCCTTGTATTTCATGAAAAGGAGCTTAGGGCGGGTGTGGATTGTACAGTGTTTCTGCTGTCATGGGTGCCAGGCTCACTCAAGGTCAGCAATATGACCATAAGTAACTCAAATTGTGGCTGCTGGGAGACTATTGCAAAAATGCAGAAGGCAAGAACAGAAATATCTTCATGAAAGGTTTGTGTTACGTAACTTTCTTGATGAAACAAAAAAGGAGGAAATTAAGCAAAATAGTTAAAAACAAAAACACAGAGTGGATTCCTTGAAACCATAGTTCTGTAAAATACTGTATTTATTTAACCCAAGCCTACAAAAGTACTAAATAAACTGAAGAGCTTGGTCCTGGAGTTTTAAGGAGTGTCTAGGGCATTTGTGTCTCTGCCAAGTGTTTGGGTGAAGTACTGAAATAACATATCCAGAAAAAAATGGGAAACTACGTTTTACTTAGGGAGGAGGAGAATCAGAGGAATTAATCTGCCAGAGGCCATCCTCTTCCTCTACAATGAGTAAGTGTTTACTGCTCCTAAGTGGGGTACAGGCGATGTGTACTTTACAGCAGACAAAGATGAATTATCTGGAATAGATAGCAGACATCTGAGCTTATGAAGGATATGAAGGGTCTATTCATTTTATCTGCAACTGATTCTCTACTGGGCTGGGAATACACTGGGCAGAAATTCAATATCATGCTACCTAATCCAAAGACAGATTACCAACTTTTAGCTCTTATTAAGGCAGTAGTGTGTAACATTGGATTGAATGTTGTCAGGAAGGCAAGGGTATGACTCATGGTTTGGCCCCACCCCCCCAGCCTGCTTTCATTGTTTTGATTTGTTTCTGAAGGAGGTGGCCATGTTGTAATCTCCTTGTAATGAACATGAGGATAGCAAGCTGAAAATAGTTTTAGAGGAGTATTTTGCAGTCTCTATAACAACAAAACATATAGATATGTCACAGTAAAGCTTTACTAAACATGCAGTTTTTTATGATCTAGGAAGGGACAGTTAGCAATGAAGAACCAAATGCAGTCTGTGTTTTTGAAAGAAATGCGTGTTTGTAAAACAGAGGATGTACTGATTGATCCTTTCTGATTTGGATCCAAAAGTTTACATTTCCCTCTGTTTCCATTAAACCTCCCACAGAATATGACCTGGAAACAATACATTAAATGTCTGGCCCTTTTTTTTCAATTGCTCATTTCCAAGTTTGTTTGAATGCGGACATGAGTGAAGGCAATGGCTCAGACAGCAAAGAACACCATGCATCTTGTTCTAAGACTCTGTTAATTAAGCCATTAAAGATTGCTGGAGTTGGCCATACCACGTCTACAGGGAGCTAATTACGTGTGCAACTGGTAAAATACCATGACAACAACAAAGAATGACATTTTGTAGACAAGTAACAATGACAAGCTCCTGCCCTGCAGCATGAAGTTCGTAGGGGCAGCCTGTACCCTCCCAACTCAGAGGGATGTCTCAAGTGAATAAAGAGCAACTTAGAACCCACATTTTTCCTGAGAATGTGATTAGAAAGAATGCAGGAAACTTTAACAAATATACAGACTATACAAATATACAGAATATACAGATATGTCAATCAGTGCAGATATACGGCAGCTATACAGTGCTTATCGTTGTATACTGCTTTAACAGCAAAGCAACGGGCCCAGGGGCCTGCTTTCCTGGTTTTCATTTTACACCTTCATAGAGATTATGGGTTTGGTTTAAAAGTCTCTCCAAGGGCATCTGCTTTGGTGTTCTTTTTTTATCTTTTCTCACCAATACCCCCAAAGGACTTACACTCATTTCCCTTTCTGTGCAGCAACAGCAGCACAGGGGCTCTAATTTGTTTGCTGGAAGCACGTTTTTGTTTTGAGACTTCTGTGTTTTCCTCTGAGACCTTTCAAAAGAGCCCACCTCTTGTAATTGTAGGATTTCATCTGAGGTCTGACTGTCAAAGGATCTCTTTTTGCTCAGTAACCTATATCATTCACTTCTTTCCCTAACTAAAAGAGCCTTGATTTTTAATTAATTTAATTTTCTCATTAAGAACAGAGACTAGTTGAGGCATCTGCTAAAATCTATTCATGTAGTTTTTTATAGGAAAAGAATTCAAAGCAAATTTTTATGAGGTGGAAGCTTAAAAGCCTTAAGGGTACTGGCATTAAAACATGGACAAATACAGACTGGGAAGAGAATGCATTGAGAGCAGCCCTGAGGAGAAGGATTTGAGGGTGTTGGTTGACAAGAAGCTCAACATGAGCTGGTAATGTACTGGCGAGATTAAAGACAACGATATCCTGGGCTGCATCAAAAGAAGTGTCAGCAGGTCAAGGGAAGTGATTCTCCCTGTCTCCTTCACTCTCATGGCACCTCACTTGGAGTAATGGATCCAACTCTGGGGGCCCCAACATGAGAAGGACATGGGCCTGTTGGAACAGGTCCAGAGGAGGGCCATGGAGCTGGAGCACCTCTCCTGTGAAGACAGGCTGAGAGCGGGGTTGTTCATCCTGGAGAAGAGAAGTTCTTCATCCTGGAGTTCTGGAAGACCTTGTAGCACCTTCCAGTACCTAAACTGGCCTACAAGAGAGTTGGAGACAGACTTCTTACAAGGGCCTTTTATAGGACAAGGGGAAATGGCTTTAAACTGAAAGAGTATAGATTTCGATTAGATATTAGGAAGAAATTCTTTACTGTGAGGGTGGTGAGACACTGGAACAAGTCACTAAGAGAAGCTGTCTACACAGTTTTATAGGCCTTGATCACATTCAACCTTGATTTTCTCTCCAAAGAGAGGAACATAAGTCTTTTTAGTCTCTTTAAGGCAGCTTCTCCATCCTCTCGGCTGTTCTAGCTGCCCCTCTCTAACTCTGCTACATCCTTCCTGAGATGTGGAGACCTAAACTGCACTCAGCTGCTGTGGATCAGGATATTACATAGCAGCAAAACAGAACCTTTTGGCCTTGATCTCAGTCCTCTTTGTGATGAGACAGAAGCATTTCATGGTACATGGTGGGTGTCTGTATTGCTATATATATGTCAGGACTAATAGTACAAAACTGCAACTGTTTGCCTATCCAAACAGCACAAAATTCCCTGAAAAACCTGTCAGGGGATATATGGATATTTCTAAAGACTGAATTAGCCATTTATTCTGGTGACTGCTGTTTTTCAAATGAGGTAAAGGGAAAAATAATTTCCCACAAAATTGAAAACCTGCCTGACACTTCTGTAGTCACCCATTTTTTTCAGCATTGTGGAAAAATATCGCTCAACAGGAAGGGTCTAAACTCTGAATTGATGCAAAATTGCTAGGCACAATTTGAAATGAGGAATTTTTAAGTCTCTGAGACCTGGACTTCAGCCACCTTCCTGCAGCTCTCCTTCTTTTTCCTACCCCCACTGGGCAGCATAAGACATCCAGTGAAAGAAAGAGCTGTGGTGACTGGGGACCTAACTATAGGCTCCTGTTTGTGGACACCGGCTGGGAGTCTGCTTCAAATTAATACCACCTTATTTTTCCTCTTAAAATGATTCTCCAAAAAGGCAGTGGCCAGAAGCAGAACTCATGGCAATCTCACTCTACTGAAAACCTGGCTTGTGAGCCTCAGGAGAGAGGGAGAATGATTCAAATTGTGAGGCAGAAAGCTATTGCAGAAACCACACAGTTTTCCTGGCCTTCTCCAATGGATTTTTCCACCAAAAAGAAAAAAGAATGCTTTGGCCTAGTAGCAGTAACTTGAGGTTTTGTATGCCCAGCAAAGAGTTTTCCACACCCAGCTTCCTGTGAAACTCACAGGAGAAGCTAATCTGTTCCACACAGGCACACGGAGGGGAAGGCTTGCAAGGACAGAAACACAGTGAACTGCTACAAGAAGCTGGTGGAGTCGCTCACAGTGCCAATTCAGCATTGAACTTCAACCACATTGCTTACTAAATTTCCTGTACCTTCAGCATGAGATGCTGGTGGTGCTGTGGAGGTCACACGGAGAAGGATGTTTGGCTGTGGGGGTGCTGTGGTCTCCCTGCTTGCCTATGTCTCTCTCAGTGGTGGTCAGCAGGGCTGGCTGAAGGTGAAAGAATGTTCCTCACTCCTCCACATGACTTATAAGGCCTTGCTATGGAGCTAATCTCAGCACACCTCGCTTTGCAACCTCCTTACATGTTATGCTACTTTTGGCAGGGGTACAGTTAATTTTCTTCACTGTAGCTAGTATGGGTCCACGTTTTGGATTTGTCCTGGAAACAGTGTTGGTAATACAGGGATGTTTAGGTCGCTGCTGAGCAGTGCTCACACAAAGCCAAGGCCTTTTCTGCTTCTTGTATGACCCTGCCAGTGAGTGGCTTCAGGAACACAAGAAGCTGTGAGTGGACATAGCCAGGAGAGCTGGGCCCAAATGACCACAGGCATATCCCACAGGATATGGCACCATGCCCAGCACATAAACCTGGGGGAAGAAGGAAGCAGGGGGTACGTTTGGAGTGATGCATTTGTCTTCCTAAGAAACCATTACACATAATGGAGCCCTGCTTTCCTGGGGATGGCTGAACACCTGCCTGCCCATGGGAAGTGGTTAAACAATTCCTTCTTTTGCTTTGCTTATACTCACAGCTTTTGCTTTCCCTATTAAACTGTCTTTATTTCAACCCATCAGTTTTCTCATTTGCACCCTTCTGATTCTCTCCCCCATCCCATCAGGGGAGAGTGATCAAGTGGCTGTGTGGAGTTTAGTTGCTGGCTGGGGTTAAGCAACACATATATATGGACTTGTTATTACTGTCCAGGCTTTACATTCCTGTGGAAGGTGTGTACAGTGCATGTCTTGCTACTGCAGGTATGGTATTTACAAATGGCCTTTCACTACGCAATGGATGGATGGAGTTCCTACTGGATTGGGCTCTGCATGGCAATCTGCTAGAGATTGGTGGACATGATATTGCATACATTAGTCATTTACCGTGAGAATGTGCAATAACATCATGAAACCTCTCTGGCTTTGGAAGGTGACTTCTGTGCTACGCGAGGAAAACAAGGTTTCTTTGTTTGTTGTTTTAACTCTGCAGAGTTAGGTGTGTCTCAAAGCTTCTCCTAATTCCCTTTCCTGATAGAGCCCAATTTCTAATAAAGGGAAGGATACACCTATTAGAGCAAAGATATTTTTTGTTGAGCTCTTTCTATTTGTCAGGAAGGATCAGCACTGTCTATTTAACCTTTGTGCTCAAAGACTGTATCATATTTCCGTACATAGAGCTCTCTCTCGGTGCTTTTTTGCCCCTTGATGGTTGGCTGGTCAAAGGGATTCCCTTAGACATTCAAAAACAAGTATAAATACATTTTAGACCAATCTAGTCCATCTCATCCTGTCTTCTTGCCCGAAGTGAATGCTGCAAGCTCCCAGTATTGCTTTATGAGAAGCATATGAGCCTTGCACTGTGCATGGGGATGGGAGAACCAAGTTCAGCAGCTTTGAAGCTTGCAGACACCTGAAGGAAGACAACTGTATGAAAAAGAAATCATTTGAAAGAGCATATAATGCAAGAAAATGCAACCAGTAATGTTGGAGTTAAAGACTGGAAATTAGCTTTCCAGAAAAAACAGTGAAGATAATCAAGCAGAAATTAAACTCAAACCTCAGTGTTTCATATTTAAAATCACTTTTTCATTAGTTTGGAGATTTTTAACCCATCATTTATCAAAGAAAGAGCCTTTTTGCATCTTCTCTTTTACTATTCAAGTTGAGCACTGCATCCTGAGCACAAACTGCTAGTGTCATGATGATTTACCTTTCTGCCAGTAGTTATGGCCTTTTCATCCATTTCCAGCTTACTAGGTGGACAGTTAAGCCTTCTGACATTTAGGGGAATAGTCCAGTGAACATAAGTTTCAGCAGAGGTGACTACAAACATTAATTTTTTTTTTTTTTAAAGTAAGGGGATACTTTAAAAGGGGAGGGGAATCATCTGCATTTAATTTCTGAGTATGAGTTTTCAGAATTCACATTATGTAGTCTGTCCTCATGACTCTGAGGGCAAAGAATGCAGATTTTAAACTCAATCCAACTAAATCCACGTGATTTCAGAACTCACCCTAAAATGATAGTGCAAACCAAAGCACCACTCATTCCTCAGCTTCATTTCCAACGTCTGTAACATCATTAGCAGTTATTTGTAGATGCCCATAACTGTTTCATCACTTAGTAACTACAAAGAGCAGAGCGTAGTGTCTCCTGGGATCTCTAGTGAGGCACTGCAAATAGCACATAATCCTTTTTTTTGTGACACCCTCTAACACCGAGGTCCTGAGAGGAGATGAACAACTGGTGAGTAACATTCCCACAGCTAGCAATTGTGATGAGAAAGTGGTCCAGGCATCTTAATGCCTGATTTTGCAGGTGACTGAGCAAACAGGAGAAGCTAAGTCCTTCCCAAAAGCCCTGGATGGCTGGAGATTTAGGAGAGATGCTGCCCCATCTGCTTGCTGCCAGCTCCCTGTAGTGAGGGCAGTGGTAACAGCTGGGGCTGGGGCTGGGGCTGGGAGCTGGGATCAGCTCACCCCGGAGGCCCTGGGAGCCTGGGTTGCACAGGAACACAGCTGGTTGCCCCTGGGGTCAACAAAGCTGTGAAAATGTTGGACTTTGGAGCCTATCCTTAGGGAGCGAGTATATTGATTGCTGTAGCATGTGAATGCGTAATTGCACTCTCGTGGCCTGTGGACAGCAATAGAGCCAGGACTGTGCAGATGTGATTACAAATATTGTCTACACGGGCAGTTACACTTACTCACAAACTCTACCATGCTTTTATATTGAATCCTTATTTTAAGGTCACCAGAGCATATTAAACTTGAGCTCTGTCCTGCTGGAGTGTGGGGGCAGTGCTCTGGCTTCCTTGTGCTCTTTGTGGGTCCTGTGTGCCATAAGGACAGAAAAAAAGAGCCAAGTACTGAGCTGGTGTATTCCTATTAATACTGATGCAAGAATCATAAAACCCCCAATCTATTCTAATGTCCCTTTGCTCAGTCTTATAAATGATCAGAAGCCGCTAGTTCGCCTTCAGAGGCTTTTCAGATCTCTGTTGGATTTTTCTCTAGCTTTTCATTACAGCCTTGTTTTATCCATCCCTAGCTTTACTTTTGTCATCGAGTGTGTTTACTCTATGTATGTTTTGAAAAAGTGAATCTTACCTGTTTTCAAAATCTTCACATGGACAAACAAAAATAAGCCTCTTACTCATAATCATGAAAAATCACAGAGGGGACTAAGTAAATCAGGAAGTTTGCTTGCTCAGAGTGTTGTGTGCCACAGAATTTGTGTCCTGGCAATGATTTGGAAAGGTACAATATATACAATAAGCAAAGAACAAGCAATAGGAAGAAATTATGTTGGTTTTGTAGACATAGTCAGAAATAGTCTGCAGAATTAATTACTTTAAATGGTTAGGCAAGCTGAAACAATTTAACATCTGTGGATTTTTTTTTTTTTTGCCTGCGTCTTAGGAGAGATAGCAGTGATTGGCGGGGTGTAGCACAGTCATGTGCATGTCAACTAAATGCAGAACAGTTGTTAGCTTCAGATATTTGCTGAGGATAGGCTTTCTGAGCCATAGAAAATGATGCTGACACAAGTGTAGTATGCATGAGAGAGAGATGTGTGTTCACAGGATAGGACATCATGCCCATGTGGGACTTGCCATAGACTTGTTTTTTAACTTGGCGACTTGAGGTCTTTTGTTCCTTTTGGTAAAGAGCTTTGAGATCTCTGCTATCTACCCATGAAGTGTATTATTACGAAAGAGTTCCCTTGACTGCCCTTTCCACAGGCAGACTTTGGCCTTTTTCCAAAGGCATATTGTATTTGCATTGATCACACTGCTGACTATATGACCTTGTCATTAGGAAAGCATGAAACATAAAATATGAGTTACTTGGACTCCTTCTTCTAGTATTATTCATTGTTTTAATTTTTGATCTCTGAAAGAGATTGCAGAGCCAGCAGGAGGTCTGTTTGAGACCCACTGACACCATGGAATTTGTGGTACTTTAATTATCCAAATGATCTAAACAAAAGAAGTTAAACACTGGGTAGTGTATGACGGATTGTTAGCTGTAAACTGCAAAAATTAATTTGGCAGCTGGAACAGTTACATGAAACTCTGGAGGCTGCTCCTCCAACGCCCCAACTAGGGCATCAGATTCAATGTGCTGGATAAAATAAAGCTGGAAGCATTCACAGAAAATTGTTTCTATACTCAAAAGCACTTTTTTTCTCCGTTATATTTCTCTCAGTCAATATGGTGGGTGTTCTCATTGTTCTTCAGGTCAGTTCACAGTCCCTGCATCCCTCTTCCTCTTATGTTCTTTGAGTGTTTACAGTTTTGTATTCATTTAACATGCACACTGATGCATCAAGCCCAGCAAGGCGGCATGTTCAAAAAATACAGAGAGCAGTGCTTTCTGCAGTAGCACCTCAGTCTGTGGCTGTGAGTTCTGTATGCCCTGGATGCTAAAAGAATGTCCAGATAAAATAAAAAAAGAAAGATAATATATAAAATAAAAACCCAACCAAACAAAACCAAATTTCTTGGCTATATTTGTCGCAGAAAGGTCTGTCAAGGGTGGTTTAGTGGATGTGAATACAGCAAAGTTGAAGGAGTCCTTAAGCTGCAGCTTGCTAGAGTGTATTCTGGGAGGAATAACCCTGTGCTTGCCCTTTGCTAAGCATCCTTTAGTGGCAGCAAGACAGTGGCCTTCTCTGGCCACTCACCGTCCTACAGTTTTGTCCTGAAAGGTGGAAGGAAGGACTGGGTCACGAGGACACTTTCCTCCCTTTCACATCACTGCCAGCCTGCTCTTAGGAGACAAGGCAGGGAGTGTTAGGAAACACCATAAACCCAAATGTATCAATGTAGTTTGCAGTTTTTAGTAAAGTGGTCTTCTTTTTTTCCTTGAAACTGTCTTTAAGAAAAGCCATGTAGAGCTAATTACCTATGTGCCTGCAGCAATTTTCTTCACACTCAGAACATGCAAAGCGTCCTACCAAAAAATCACAGAAAACTGCCATAATGGAGCACTTACAACAATACTCTGTAACAGGAGTTGATCTCAGTATTTATTTGTGTATTTTTAGCATGTAAGTGTATGTTTGTCAAAGTCTGCAGTGCTACCAGTACCTGTGACTTCCAATTCATCTCACAGTACCAAGTATTTTTGTTAGCCAGGATTCCTACAATTGACTTCTTCGGAGAATCTTCATCTTCTGAAAATAGAAACAAATGGGTGATCACGAATACTGAATCAGAGGAGATGGGGAAGAGGAATCTGAAGCTGACTTGGCAAAGAGTAAGGATTAGGAGCAAGGAAGACAGAGCTTACAAGAAGTCAAGAGGCAGTGTTCCCATGGTTTAGGAGAGGCAGCTGAGACCTGGGATGACTAACAAAATTGTACAAGCTTCCCTAGATGGGAAACTGGGCATTAGCCAAAACATGGGTGAAGCTGAAAACAGGAACACACTTAAATTCAGAGAGAAATTTGGGCAAGGAGAGGGAGAGGAGGAAGTGTACAGACAATTTGGAAAGAAGGGGCAGAGGGGAAAAAATGGGTAGAGAATCTCTTTCTGTTAACAGTAACCTTCCCCGAGAAAGCAAAAATTTCTGTACCTTCCCATTGCTCCACATCACAAGGGTGAGGGATTATCATCATAGTCAGTTATTTCCTTGGTCTAAGTAAGAGAGGTCTGTGTAGGGGGACCTAAGTGTCACAGATGATGTGTAACAGCCTGATGCTACAACATGGAATTTCTACTTTTATAATCTGAATAACTATGTACTGCACTCTCTCTGTCTTCGCTAGAAAGATTTCAAAGTCAGGCCTTCAATTGCTGGAAATAGCAGGGTTAAGAATGCCTGTGTGTGTGTGCGTGTGTGTGTGCGTGTGTGTGTGTGTGTTAAAGGACCACTATTAATTCTTTGGTCACACAGGGCTCCACAGGGCCTTGCTGCACCCAGTGCACAAGATGGATGATGCTCATTTAAGGAGCAGCTGCTCAGTACTTCTTTCCTTCATTGTTCGGAGTGTGTCTCCATGCCTTACTGACTGCATACTATCAGCATGGAAGGCAATTACTTCCCTCATGAGTTTTTCTGTGCTGCTTATTGCTATAGTAACTGTGTGCCTCACAAATACTAACTCATCTGTTTTTCTTCTTCCCCTTGGAGATGGCAGGGCACTACCTGTGTTTCATTAATGCAGAGTTCTGTATTTCATGAATGTAGAGCTGAAGAATGGAGAGCAGAAGCTGATGTCACTCAAGTGTCCAATATTAGAGTGCAACTGCATGTTCCACAGCACTTGGTGACTAACAGCACTTTGCATGCTCTAGCTCCAGCTTACTTTACCTTTGGTTCTTCATTACCTCCTGTAATCTCAAAGCCTCAATTCAGGCACCTGGAAAATAATGAACTACTGACCATTAGTGTGAAAAGTCTGAGTGACTTAAGCTAACATCACATACAAAATCTGTATCTCAGATTGGGACAGTATCTATTTGTGCAGCTTGATGTTCATCCACCTGTAACTGTGACACCAGCCAGTCCCTCATCTCACTCATCATGTACTATATGGTTTAGGTACATTGCCGTGGGTTACAGAGGCAAGGAAAGTATCAGCTAATAAAGCAATAAAGTAGTACAGTGAACTGAAAAAAGGTATTGCCAAACAGATGTTGCAAACATTACAAAACAAGCCAGTAAGTTATGCATGAGCAGTATGATTGCTCTGTGTACTTGCACATTGTCCTTTTTCTCCTCTGTTATGTGTTTTAATTCTTTCTATATTACACTTCCCAGGGCTGACACTGTCATTTTCTGTATTTGTAAAGCACCCTGCATATGCTCAAAATTATTTCAACAGTCTGTGAGATAGGCAAATACCACCATTTTAGATGGGAGAAACTTAAAGTAAGAGACCTAAAGTAAAAAAAAAAAAAAAAGAAAAAAGGAAGTGTTATAATGATATTATATTTCATATTTGTACAAGAAAAGAGGCCATTTATGAGCTTACAACTCTGCTCCTATGGCAGGTTGAACAAACAGATAAACATAAGAATGAGAGTTTTGGGCAATGATGTGCAGAAAGTGTAAATAATTCAGTGCATACCTATTTAGTAGGGTATAGATATATGTGAGTCACTCAAAGTAACATAGGAAGTCAATCAATCTTGTTACCTAATCAGTATAACAAAGGAAAAATATGTTTTCCTAAAATAGCAAGCAAATAAGTCATGTGAGAGATAATACTTTAAATTTTGCTGAGAGTCTGTAAGTTCCAATAAGCACCAATCTTTCTCACTTAATTAGCCTCCTTGGGGAGCTACATCACAGGTGTTTTTCATTATTTTCAGCAGAACTTTAGCAATTTCTCTTCACTAGTATTTTTTCAGGACTAACCTTTGCTTTCCAGATGGGGATAGTTCTGTTTCTAAATTGTTTCTCTCTTTATTCCTCACACACCATTGGAGAGAAAAGCACTTTCTCCTCCCTGATCATCCTCATGTATTTTCCTGAAGAAGAAGCAGCAAATGTAGGCTGGGGGACAGTGCTGCTGCCTGAAATCTTATCTATTTGGATGCTAAGCACAAGTACAAATCAATGAAGGAAGTGGATCCTTTTTTCATTATTAGTAATAGCACACTCCTGGCCAGATGCAAGGGAAAATAAGAGTTTCTCGTTAGAAGGCTTGCCCAACCCCCTGCAAGATTATATTAAGCTGTTTTCAAGGGCTTATGTCTTATTTTAGCAAGTCACATACTCATATGCCTAGCTGCCCCCCACTCACACAGCTCTGGGTTGGTCAGTTTGCTTCACATGCCAAAATGGGAGTGACCTCTTAGCTGCAGAAAATACTTGGAAATGTAGTTATGTGGAACAGTCAGTCACAGGCTTTCTATGGGGTGGTTCTTCAGTTCAGGGAGCATTCAAACTCCAAGGCTGGCTCTGGTTTTTGTGATTACATCCTCTAGGGTGATTACATGGCCTTGAGGGTGGATCTCAGACCCATGTTGTGTGCATCCATTCCTTTCCTCTGAAGATGATTGGGAGCCAAAAACGTACAGCAACGTTTGCTGTAAGAAAGAGTTAAAGAAATTAATGATTTCCACTGATGTAGGCTGGAAATTGGGTGCCTCTGAAATGCTACTCTATGCTCTGTGTTTCTAGGCATGCTGAATAAGTGACTTCTAGACACTATGGGACTTGAAGCTACAAAAGTATTAATGGTAAATTCGAAATACAAACATAATCCCAGCTCTGTAGCTCGGGAGTCTCTCTGAGATCTCTCTGAGATCCTTTGCAATGCAAGTGAACCGCTTGGGGCATGGGGGGCATGAAAGACTATGAAGATGGGTGAGTGTGAAACAGAAGATATAACTGTAGTCTTAGAGTTAACAGAATTAGTTTTCCTTTCTGGCAAGGACAGTCGTAGAAGGTCTGTTCTGTGAACTCCCCTGGGATCTGTAGCAGGAGGTAGCTTGGAGTGGAGTTTAGCAGCTTTATCTGCAGGCACTTCTCAGTATTTTAACCCACTGACACTCTGTAAGGAAAGATTTGTTATGTTACCAGATGCCTAACTCAGGCCTTGGAGCAGGGCTTTGCATTTACAGTCCTTTCCTAGCGGGAAAACTCTCACAGCCTGTTGACTAATTAGGTTGTTTGAATTTACAGAAACATTAAGCCCTGATTTTTAAATCTGCTGTTGAAATGCTGCCACTGAAACGTCCTTGCCTCCACCTCCAAGTTTGCTTCTGCCAGCGTTAGGCGTGACATAAATCAGTGGATCTCTGACTAGCTGTCTCTTAGCAGTTGCTTTAATATCTGCATGCAGTTCGGCGTGGGGGAGTGGGCAAGAGAAGACGTGTGCCTGGGACGTGTGAGCAGAAATCTGGCGTGCCCTCTCTGTTTGTTCTCCGAGGTGGGCAGGTGCACCGCTCGCTTCTCTCGGCTGCCGGTGGCTGCCACCGCCCCGCACAGCCAAAGGGGTGGGCGGAGCCCCAACCCTGCCCGGCACCTGTGTCCCCATCCCAGGAGGGCCACGTGGGCAGATATCACCCTGCCACCATGCTCAGGGCACTCCAGGTCTGGGAATGTGGATGGAGCCCAGCTGGGCTAGCCTGTAAAAGAACTTCCTTGTTTACCATGTAATGCTGTATGCTGTAGCTCTCCTGTGGCGCTGTGCTGGTTGAGACCTGTCAAGGCCAGAAGGAAACATTGCAAGTTGATCACATCCACTTTTTTTGAAATGGTGACACGCTTTCCTATCACAATGGAAAGAAATGGTGGCTAGAGCTTATTATGTACCCTTCGTTGCCTGACCATGGAGACACTTTCCAGCCTCTACCCTAAAGCTAAAGATATACCCCTACCCTAAAGAGAAAGATGAATATCTAAAGATAAAAATTCAGCCCATAAGTAGTTGATAATTACTTTGTACAATGTGTGCACAAGCACCATGCAGAAGTAAGGAAGTGGAAATGCGCTGAGGCGTGGCATGAGCTTTTTGTTTGGTACAGCCATTCACAGGAATTCATCCCAGGTGTGACCTGACTCAACAGTCTCTCCTCTCTTCCTTGAGAAGTCAGAGAATCCCTGATGAAATTGGAATAAAACTCTAATCTTAATTCTTTAGCTTTTCTGGTCTTAGTCTGAGCCTTAGTTCTGTCACATAGATTTTTCTTCAGACCGTTACAATCTATCTGATGATAAAACCTCTTCTGGATATAACAAGACTCTTAAAAAGCAGGTAGGAAATGTTCAAGAAATTTCTGTATGGCATTTTCTATGTCATCTTATGGTGTTGGTAAGTACAGTGGGTAAATAAACACTGGATTCCTCTTTGGCATTAACTGTTCGTTATACAAGTAATTGAAAGAATGTATACAATATAGGGAGCATATGTATGTTCACATGTATGTAAATTAAGATGTACACATATTAAGTATTAGGTTAATTAGTAACAAAGCAGCCACCTTTACTTCATTTTTCAAGATCTGTTTCATAGGATTTATTTAGGACTGTAGCAGCAGCCAGTCTACAGCAGTTAGCTTCCAGTCATTTCTAAATGAGTCATTTCCACCTACACTAACACATGTCAAAATGGTTCCTACTGTGTGTCTACCTATTGGAAATAAACAGAAAATAACTATGTTCGTCTGAACTTCTACAGCTTCTTTTATCTTAGGTTCTCAAAGAGATGTAGACATGGAGACCTCCTAACCCTGCTACTGTGTTAAGGTGTTACAATTATGCACACAGAGGCATTTTTAAATGGGGAAACTGAGGCCAAAAAAAAGTTCATTTGCCTAATGTCACATAGCAACTCTGCAAATAGAGTAAAGCTAGACACAGCCTGCTCCCATAGCTTTGCTGCCTACCCACTGGACGGTACTGTGATTAAATCCCAGAAATCTATTTTTTTTTGCTTTATTTCCAGCTGGAATTGATGAAGGTTTTTTCCTTTCTGTTGCTTAGCTACCCCCTGACCTTTGGATAGTCTTTCTCATTGGCTGGGTGAATGAATTTCCTTCCAGCTGCCTGGACACACACGTGTCTCAGACCTCCCCCTCCGGCAGGATTTCATCAGCTGCCCTGTCACAACCATGTGTTTCTCTTCCAATCTTGCTGAAAGAAATTTTGTTATTTTGCCTCTAGCACTTATCAAACGGTGCTAGAAAGAAATGCAGAAAAAGCCTTTGTGACTGATGTCTATTTTATTGATTCATTGTATTGCTTAACAACGTGCTGTTAATTAATGCTACCCCACTAAATTCTGTGATTCTGCTTCTCTGGACTTTTCCTCGACCTACAGACCAGTAGGTGTAGTGAGTTGACCCTCGCTGGACACAAGGTGCCCGCCTAACAGCTTGTGTATGTTCTTGTCTGAAAATATTTTGCCCATGATCACATTTGCTGAAAGTGGAGAAGCAGTGGTTGGAACAGAAGACACAAAAGAAGGAGAAGAAACACGCCTTGTCAGGCCATTCTGTAACTTTTCTTGAATTATTTAATCATGGAGGATGACATCAAATGGACTGCATAAAACGTAGAGCCCCGTGTTAGGCATGAGCATCCTACACACAGTACAAGGCCAGAATTAAATTTTCTTTCTAATGTGACTTGAACAAATCATAGAAGGGAGCTTCCTATGTTCAGCCTTTGATGAACCAGCCAAGAGCCAGCCAGGAAATGCTGAGGTTACATAAGCCTTAAATCCATTTCTTTGGGAGTCTTCCAGGAGGCATATTCATCTGTTTGGGATCCATTATGTATGGCTTTCCCTTTAAGAGTTGAGAGGAGGTCACCCTTTTCTTTTCTAAACTGCCAGAAGGTGAGTTGGGAGCGCATGCTGCTGCAGAGCCAACTTTTGCAAAACACTGGGCTCCTGGGATCAGTTTTCACCCCAGTCAGAAGTGCTCAAAACTGTCTCTGACCTCTTGTCCTTGCTACCAGGGTATTTGGTATTTATCAGAAATAGCTCACATGTGAGAGACTGAGCTTAATTCACAGGAACCTGTACAGTCGAGATCTTCAGATGGAAGGTACTGCAGAACTGCAAATTATTGTATTTAATCATAGAGCTCTTGAGACTCAGCCCTTTGGAGCCCCGAGGCTTTCATTAGCAACATCGTCATGTAATCCCAAGCTCTTAGTTGAATCCTTTGAAGATATCCTCAGGATAAGGGGAAAAAGAAGCACTGCATTCCCTCCCATGGGAGGGAACATAAGAAGTAGATACGCAATCGTAACAGATATGTTCCTTCAGGAGAGATGAATTTGTGTATTTCTTCCAGCACCAATAAGACCTTTCCCCGCTGCTGATTCGGCTCTCAGGTTGTTTTCCTCTTTGTAAGAAAGTGCATCATGTCTCCCTAATAGACAATGCCAAAATCCCATCTGCAAGCATCCTTAAACACCAGGAAAGTTTCAGTCATTTAAATTTAGGCTCCCATGCTAGCATCCATTCCCTGGAGGGAATGTGATGCTGTAACACTTTCTTCATGAGGATCTGCTTCTCAGCTTTGAACTGGGCTCCTTTATGACCCTACATACTTGGAAATGTCTGGTGACCAAAATGGGCTAGTTACTACACCAGAATCTTAGATCTGTGGTGCACCAGGAGATGACAGAGGGACCCACAGGCACAGTTTGTGCTCTAACCTACTCAGGCCAGAAGCCAAGCAGATGGGCAGGTGTGGTGATGTATTTTCCTTTGAATGGTTTGTTCTGTTTCCGCAACAGGCAGGGAGCTGGTAGCAATCAGCAGCGCAGAAGTGAGAACTATTCTCACTTTTTTTGTGCGTGCAATTGAAAAATGTGGATCTAAAGCCACTTGGCTGCAAAGAGCAAAGTGAATAAAGAAAGGGTATATACCTAGAGTGCCATTAGAAGTGCAGGCACACCACAGGCAGACACAGCAAATGCTGGTAGCAGAGCAGCTGTAACAGCATGGCCTTCATTCTGCTGACATAAACCTTCAAGTTTTTGTTTTTCCTTACTATTTGTCACCCATCTGTTCATCCAAACAAAAGAAAAAGGCTGGAAAAGATTGTCAGTTGCAGCGTATTTTCAAATTCTTCTCTATCAACCAACTTTACTTCTGCAAACAATTTCTGTGCATTATTAACTTTTAAAATATAGTACACATGGAAAAATCATAACTATAATGCACCCGTTGAGGAACTGGTCCCAAGGACACATAATTATCAATAATTCCTTTCAAGTTCAGCTGGATAAAAAATTACTGGACTGTCTATGAGCTTTCTCCTGGAAGGAAATCAGCTAGCAGTAGGAAAATGAGGGAGGCTTTGTAAAATTTTTGACCTTGTAGGGGTTCTGGAAAGCAATGTATTTACTTAGGATTATTTGAGGGGCTTGGCAAATTGAACAGTCAGGGTCTTAGTCATTTTGCGTGGGAATGGTGTATGCTCTCTGTGTAGCAGCCTTGAAATGAAAAGCCTGCCTGCCTGTCTGCCAAGCAATGGGGCTATGAGCTGATTCAAGATGGAGGCATTGTTTATTCTCGGTCCAGATTTCTTTCTTACTTCTTTCTCCATTCTTTCATTTTTTTATTAACTTGCAATAAATCATCCATTCTGGAAGCACATATTTTTCCCTTTGCATTTGGAAACTATTACTCTAGAGACCTCTACTTTCAGCACTGAGCCACATAAACTGATGTATGTGCAAGTGTCACAGATTATTACAAGTTCAGGAGATTATTTATAAGGTTTGGGGATATCTATAGGTACATGGTCTAAAAAGATAGGTGAAGTGGCAGTATTTTTACTTGATCTTTGTAGGTGGAGACTTAGTGAGTTGAGTGATGGCTGGCATCCCTGGGGCTGTAGGCAGTGCGCTGATGGCACGTCTGCCAGCCCCCCATGTCCTGCTCTCCACAGTTCTTCCTCCACTGCAGTGCTTCTGACACCCTGCTTTAAATCTCAGGGATATATTGGTCTGACAACTGCAGAAAAATTATTTCCATGGCATTACAGTGCGCATGCAACTGTGTGTCCAGCTTAAACTAACTTGCCTGGCATTTTCTTTCATACCTCCTTGCAAGTTGTTTTTTTTCTGATTTAACAGCACAAAAGTAATCTCTTTATTATTTTTTACTCCTTAAATTGGAATGTGTTGGCTATATAATTAATAATATGGACAGGGCATGAGTATACTAACCTGACACATCTTGCTTTATACATCCCTGGCACCTGCTGGAATAAACCTTCCCAGAATGCAAAGAAGAAAAGAGGTCTCTGCCTCTTCTGCCTCTCTTCACTGGCTGTTTTTCCTTCTTTCCTTCTTTTTTTTTTTTATTTTTTATTAAGTGGTAAAAGTAAAGTAATTGCTCCTGTGATGCCTCTGAGATGGGATGATTTATCAGTGTTGTGTAAGGATTAGCTGAATGGGTGGGTTTGGGTGTTATAAATGGGATGTGAAAGTCTGGATTCCCGGCAGTAAGCTTGGCAGGGTTAACCCGCTTGGCCCTTTGTTCTCATTAGACAAATAAAATGAGTTTCCTCTGAGTGGGTGGTAGAAGGGTGTATTTTGGATGAAATCTCAAACATGAGGTTCTGTGTGGATGTTTAAATACTCTCTGGCATGTTGTGTGAGAGGAGGGATGGGCGAGGGGAGGAGCAGAGCTCTGTGGCTGCAGGAAGCAGTCTAGCCCAGATGCTGGAAACAGCTTTGGAGGCACCCCACCAGGCAAATATTTGACTGCTGAGAAACCCAGGCCAGTGTTATGTCCTTGTATAGTGAAAACAGAGTTTGGTCCTTCTGTGGGCTCCATCCTGCCTTTCTTTATGTGAGCAGGGAGGTCAGGAAGAAGAGGCCTGAAATTTTCCGCTCTACAGCCCACTCACAGCAAGGCCAGCCAGCTGGGGCTGTGATTGAACACCCTGCGGTTGGAGAGGTGGTACCTGAGCCTTTTCCCTGGCTCTGGAGGGGCTATTCAGCTTCCTGCTCATCATGCTTTCTTCTTGGCATGCAGCAGCGGGGACTGGAGATCCTGTGTACTGCTCCTTCCTGGACCAGATCCAAGGAAGGCGGCTGCACATATTGCCCTCAGGGCCTCTAAACCACTCTGCACAGCTGAGAGATTAAGAAAGTCTCTAGGAACCTCTGCTTCACCACCACAGCTCTACCCTCCTCACTGCTCTAGGTGATGGGAATGGGATTAGGGTAATGGGACCAGTGGTCTGGGAACAAGGACTGGAGCTTAGTCTGGTCAGCTTGTAAGAGAGTTTTTGCATGGCAAAAATTATTTTTAAAATGGGAACAAGGATAAATGTGATAAAAATAATATTAACAATGTGCAAATCTTCCTGCAATGGAAGAAGAAAGCGGGAGGGAAGGGGAACACACCCATAGAAGGAAGAAAATATGACTCTGAGAACTGAAGAGGATGGACTGTAAAAGCAATGCAATCAATAGCCAATAATTAAGATCAAAGAGAAACAGAGTAATGATTAACTTTTTTGCAGCATGTAATTGAAGCCTAATCCTTCAAGTGAAAGGAAGGCTGAGCAGAGTTCAACCTTCTAACCTTCATATATGGTAACTGGAGCCAGAAGTAAACCAATTTCTGAATTTTCCCTTCGGGTTCACAGATTTTAAAAACCCCAAACCCTCTGAAATCTTATTAAATGTTTTGTAAATACTATGAGGCTCCTACAGCCATTGTAAAGCTTTCTCTTGCTTTAGTTCCCAGGTGGTGCTGTATTTAAAGGAATGAGGAACCTCTGAAATCCTGCCAATCAAATGGAAACCTCCACACCCTACTCATGATGAGCTGTACGGAAGAGGAATCATGGCAGAGTTGGGCAGTTTCTGTGTGCTCAGAGGATACCAGTTTTGTTTCTGGCTCTCTCCTCTGACGAGAGGGGCTCAAGCCCACTTGTCTTACTCAGAGTTGGTGCTTGAGTCAAACTCAGCAGTGTGATCTGTGTGTCACTGCATCACCAAGTCAGTTACAGTTGCAAATGGTTTATCCCAATTACAAATGAAAGAGCACAAGTTGCTTCCATTGCCCTTCATGCCCTTCATGCTGATGCACCAAATGAGCACCTTAATGATTACAGCAACCAAGGGAGGGTCAGACCTTCCAAACCTGTTATCAGATGCAGTGCTTCTCCACTTTGTACTGCTGAGGCTTTCTCTTGCAATGGCAACAAGGACATGAAGAGTCAGGCATTTCCTATGGCTTTTCTAAAAAGTGCACCAGTATCTATTGAATCTTTAGAGTGTTAAAAAATTGATGCTAGGCCAACTGTCACACACTTTCCCAGCAACATCAAAATAACGGAGGGCATGGTGCCATGATTTCCCATAGCTGTTTTAATCTCTTACAAATAGAAAGCCCACTCATTATTCATAATCAACCAATTTATTAAATATCTGAATCTCTCACACAATTTTTAACATGTAGATTACCTTTTTAAAGCAAGGTTGTAGTGTAAGATGAATGATGATCACTTCTCACTATACTAGCAATTACTTCACCAATTCCTCTCCAAATGTGTAATATACTAATATGTGAAGATCATATTCAACAGCAAGGTAGACTGAATGCTGCAAGGGGTGTAGTTGCTTTTGAATATAATTTTGCAGACATAATGAAATCTCTTTTAAATTAATTTAGGAATGTTATCAGAGCTCATGTAAGCATGTCTGTTATCACCTTTGTCTAAGTACACGCAAACTGGTTAGTGATACTGCTTATACCAACAAATATTTAAAATATCTGCAATTTTACAAGATTAGTTTTGAAGAACTATCAGCACAGTAATAAACTTTTTCAACAAAAGGCAAAACTTTAGACTACCTATTTTTTTATTGTCCCAATAATTATTGCTCTGTGTGGAAGACAGAAGAATAAAGGCAGTCATGCCTTAATAGAAAATGTCTGGCTAGAAGAGACATATTTATAATTCTCTTGACTGGAAATCTAACTTTAATAAGGGAGTTGGGTTTGGCTAAATTTCTTAGGAAAGATGGTATGCTAAGTTAATTTTTTTTCCAAAATTAAAAACAAACTGAGAGACTGTTGGTCTGTGAAAATAAAAGCTCTCTTACACAAGAGAGTCACGGAAACATGTAGTAAGTTAAGGTAAGCAAACTTTTCACAGAATCATAGAGTATCCTGAGTTGGAAGGGACATACAAGGATTATTGTGTCCAATTCCTGGCCCCGCACAGGAGACCCCAAGAGTCATACCCTGTGCCTGAGAGCATTGTCCAAATGCTTCTTGAAGTCTGTCAGATTTAGTGCTGTGACCACTTCCCTGGGGAGCCTGTTCCAGGGCCCAACCACCCTCTGAGTGAAGAACCTTTTCTTGATATCCAACCTAAATCTCCCCCAACTCAGCTTCATGATATAGTTATTCATAGTCATATAAAAATGCTGGTGTCTACAGTTCAATTATTATGCTACAGAAATAATGAAAAATATTTGATAACAACACAATGAAAATTTCATCCTTAGCAATGTGGGTTGTCATCACCCTAAGCTTTAAGAAACTAGGTAGGTTCTGGCATGGTGAGTGCTCTGCCTGAAAGAGGGATCCTTCAAAGGGTATAAAGGAGTTGCTCAGGTGAGGTTCTGAGGGAGCTCCAGTGTGAGCAAAGGGTGAAACCACTTCTCAGCTGATTACTCCAGGAAGAGGATTAAATAATGAGGTGTCTGTGAAACCTGTGTGTTGGGTTCTTCAAGGAACCCCTTCCAGCCTGATATTCCTGATTCATTTTTCCCTGCACTGTCCTGCCCTGCTTAACAAGGAAGGAGGTTTGTGCGGAGCCTGTCCTTCCTTTGTTTTTATGAATGAAGGAGGCAGTTTACATCCTCCTTACACTCTCCTAAACACTTCTGTCCGGGTCTCCTGAAAGCAAATTGTGGCTCATGTTGGTGGAGGAGACTGCAAACCAAAGGAGAGGTTGCAACTGGTAAGCTTTTCCTATGCTTATCTGCAAACATTAATATTTATTGCAACTAATAGCCAGAGCACTTAGACCAAAACTGCAGCAACTCATGCTTTTATTTCTGGAGTTGTGTAGATCAGCTGTTCTCTGTGTTGGCCAAATGTCCTTATGTGTCTCCACTGTTTTATAAGAAAGCAAACCAAGACTGTCCTGTAAAGATGTTACCTGAGCACTCTAGATTTCTGCCAAGACGTATTTGCAGCATTAAATTTTGTGTTAGATCTTTTGGTAACTAATCCACACTTGCTGTGTTTCCTATGTGCAAACAAAATATATTGAAAATAATAGAACTGTATTTTCTGAGTCTCCTGATATTCTTAGGGGCACTACTTTTTAAAGAAACATAGAAAAAAGGAAATCTTCAGCCAAGTAGCTGCTTAGGTGGTAGCTTTGTGCTGAAGTCCAAAAGACTTGAACTAAGACTTCATGAGTCATCTATAATTTGTTGCATGTTGAGGTATATCTTGCTTTTGGGCTTTGGGCTGAAATGTGAGCTTTCTAGTATAAATAAGCATGCAGGGATTGGCTTTATAACTCACAGGTCTTAGACTGTCACTGGCTTTGGATTATGTCCAAGTGTGACATACTGTCGGGAGCTGAATGCTTTTGATAGTTGATGTGTATACCAGCACAGCAATACTAACAGGTTTCTAAATGCCCACAGAAGTAAATTTTTAACCAAAACTAAGAGGATATTCTGTCAAAATATCTATAGCAACTGGCTTAGCTCCTCACTGCTTGCCTTCCTTTTGTACTTGCTTTTACTCCACTGTCTCCCTCCATTCTGCCTGTACAGCACTAGTGTGCTGGTACATCCATAATGTCCTCCTCCAGTAATGGAGAGAGAAGCAGGCAGACGAGCTCCTGCATGTAGCAGGTCACCAAGGGTCTGTAGGCCCTTGAGGAGGGCTGTGCTGGGGAGGTAGATCCCATGAGGTGGGGTAAGTCTAGGAGGAGAGCCACCTCCTGCTGCAGCCTTCTCCAAGGAATTACATTCTCCCAAGCTTCAGATCAGCTGGAAAGTTACCATTAGGCAGAGGAAAGGAAGAAATTCCTTGCCCACAAGATCCACCTGTGAAAAGTTCACTTATTCCATCTGAAAGAGTTAATAGCATTGAAGCAGCTAGTGGTATTGTGATACTGTGTTTTGTGAATTGTTACTGGGAAAGATGTTACTGCCTGTCATTACTTCTCCATCCCTGGCAGCCAACACTCAGCACATGACAGGAAAAAGACCAGTAATTCCAGCATGGAAATTCTCCAGGACCAATCTTTCCCATACAAGAAATAGAAATCCTAGCTTGAATGCCTGAGATTACAGCTTCAGACAAATATCTCTAGACATTACAAAAGTCAAGAGACTGACAGAAAACATTCTTCTGTGTGAGACATGCTGTTTTCCATGTGGTGATGAACGGCATCTCTTTCCTCATCAAACACTAGGACATTTTGAGGCATACCCATTGATGCTGTTCATGGCAAATAAAGTGATGCTAAAGCAACAGACTTGTGCATACATTCAGCACTGGAATATTTTTTTGGGGCTTTTGCAGCTGCTATGGTTACCAGTCACGCGGTTGGCCACCTTCTGCAGTGGAAGTACAGAGTGATTATACTGTACATTGTGTGAAGACATCAGATAGACCTTGGGGGTGTGAGGTGGGTGTGAGTTTTGTACCCACTGCAGAAGGATCTGGAATCAAATTTCTCTGAAAGAAATACATTTCAGTGCTAATACTGCCTAAGTGTTTGTAAAGCAACTGTCTTTGACTTTTTTATTACTTCTAAGGGAAAGAAGATCAACTGTAGATTGGCCTTCAGGAAGGAGCACAGCACTTTTTGCTCAGACATCATAGTTTAAATCACCATGCTAATGAAAGAGCTGTTCATTTTGCCTACCCTGGGATATTCTTCCTGACTTTAAGCTGGCAGTATGCCATAGCTGACAGAAACTTGAATTTCTTCTTCTTGATGACATTGCAGCTGTTTACAAGATAGGGTATTTCCACATAGTTCCACATCCTGCCTTTTGTTGCCATGAACAAATGGTGCTGACACTTGTGCAGCTTTGATTGAGTTTTCACAAAAGCTGTCACTGTGGATGAGACTGCCTTTGACTTTTCCTTTGTTAGTCAGTGATGTCTGCTTGTGGTTTTGTCCCCAGCATATAGTATTTCTTTGGGCTTCAGTGGCCTCCACCCAAGATTTACACCTGCCAGGACCTAAGTTCAACTGCTGGTGCTGGCTCCTGTGAGCTCATTGCTGACAACAAACCCTCCAAGCCGCCTCATGTTCTTTCCAACTCACTCTTTCATTTCCCACTCCTTTACTGGTATGTTAACTGAGTTGAAATGGTCATATTTATTAGAATGTGTTACACATAAGATGGCTAGCAGCAATGGCTTGAAATCTTAACGTTTCCTGCTTTCTTACCCCACGAAGAATTCTCTCTATGCATGCACACCCACGTGGGCATGATTTTACTTGCAATTCTATGGCTGCCTGATATTCAGATCAGTCCATGGAAACTTAAGGGGTCCTTCTTGCTAGTAAGTATGTTAAAGAGGCAATAGGAGTCCTATATATAGAAGTCCTATATATCCCTAAAGGAGATAAAGGAAAACGTGTAGAGTTATGTCAATAACAATTTGTGAGGCAATAAAATAGCATATAAAATGTTGAGAGAGAAATGGTAATAAATCCGGAAGAATTTTTTTTCGTTTGTGGAATATTCTCATGTATTTATTTTGTCCGCTTTCCATTCTCCATGAGGGTAAGAAAAGTCCTTATTTTAAAAAATTTTATTCTGCAAGTTTATTTTCAAAAGGGCTACTGGCAGGTTGTCACAGACAGGGAAGATTATGATTAACCGAAATGTCATCAGCCTGTTATTCTCTGCAGAAGCCATACGAATGGGAATTAAGTAATGAACTTCTGCAAATGGATGATAGAGAAGCAGAGGTAACAGGCTGATTTCTCAGCTAACGTAGGGCTTTGCTGAATGAATGGAAACAGTGAGATTTTCCTTTTAATTTCTTACACCTCATCAACTCCTATTATCCAAAAAAAGACAAAACTCTGTCTTGTCAAAAAGAAATCTCCAAGATCATACAGAAAGGAAAAAGTAAGTTCCTCTTTATTTAACCAAAAGTCTTGTATTTCTAAGCTTTGGGTTTTCTATTAATATTCCTGTGGCATACATGTTGCTGATCCTTTTTCCAACGTTGCAAGATTAAATCATTGCAAAGGTAACTGATGCATTTTCCTTCACAGTGCTAGCAGAATGCTGATGATTTTATCCCATGGGAAACTCATGCCTGATTCAATCAGGCATTCTTTAACTTTTAAAAAATTGTTTTATCAAAGGAAAGACAGAGCAGTACATGTTAGTCTATTAAGTTACACATTATAACTTAGGATGAGTGCAAGCCATAGAATCTGCATATGAATTTCAAATATGTCTAGAAAAGCCATGTCACTCTGCTGGTATGGGTATATGGATGGTGTTTGAAGTGTTCAGGGGTTTAGAGGTGAAGTCTCCAGAACAGTCTGCCATTCTTTATTGGACAAGATACCAAACTTTGCTAGTGCAGCAACAGAGGCAGTAATCCAGCCACGTAACATGCAATGGGGGAAAGTCTCCTGTCAAATGGCAATAAAACTGCCTTCTGTCCAGAGGTTACCATATGTCTGCAAGTCCTTGTTGACAAGTCAGTTCCTCTGTATGTGAGAGAACAACCTTTTGGAATCTCTGTCCTGCCATGAGAGGGCCAAGGAACTCTTTGTTGTGTGAGGCCAGGCCAGGGTCCCAACAGCCATCTGTTGGGCACAGAAGCTTTGCTGTGCTGAAGGAGCCTTTAAACTGGCTGAGTTATGGTTGAAAACCACCTCAATTTGGCAATGAAGTGCTGCGCTGAAAAGAAAAGGCTGCAAGGCCACAGGTCAGATTACTCCTCAGGTTCCCATCCTTTAGGGACACAGGCAGGAGAAACCATCTGCAAGACCACTGACAGCACTCTCAGAATGTAGTAGAGAACTCATACAGCCGATTCTTGTGACCGTCCTCGTTTTCCTGCCCCTCCCAAGCAGATGCTGAAGAAGTGGACTGCCAGCCACACATAGCCAGCTCTACAGTGGGGAATCAGCTTGTCTTTGCCTAGGGATATTTAAAAGACATGTAGATATGGCATTTAGGGACATAATGGTTACTTGGCACTGTTAGGTTAATGGTTGGGCTTGATAACCTGCAATGTCTTTTAAATGACTCTAGCATTCCTTTGCTCCTTTTCTGGTTTGTTCTGTGGGAAAAGCATTTGCCCTGCTGTTAGCCTAATCAGTCCCTGTTGCTTTTTGTAAGATCTCCTTACATTATATGGGAAGCAACCAGCTGAGTGATCCATCATTGCCATTTCCACTCCCCTGGAGACACACAGAGCAGTCCACAGAGGCACAGGAACCAGCTACAGCATAGAACAGGTAGCCCCAGCCTGTAGCATTGCTGGGTCACATCCAAGCTGCTCCCGGTAAGCTGGCAGTGGTGGAGCTTTGTGAGGGGTTCCACATCTCCAGCATGTTGATGAAGTGACAAGATTAGTTGAATCATGCATTTCAAAACCTTCAGCACAAAGTCCAAGGACATGTTGCCATCTTGTAATAATAATGTAATATTTCTTCTCTCCAGCTGGAAGCACACAATTTTCCAAGATCACAAGTGGCCCTATAGGTCAGAGGTAATTCAGTGATGACATCCATTGACACAGTTAAGGGAACTTTGGTCTAATTATTTAATATAAAATGCTAATAATGTTATTTTAGACAATAAACTCTTAAAATAACACTCTCAAACCTTACTGGATATAAGTGCCAAGATTCCATAAAAGGTCACTTTTTCCTCTGTCAATTGCTTTCTTTTCTTCTAAGCTGTGGTAATTAGAATCTAAAGAAACTCTAAACTGAATAGGGGAATTGAAATCTTGCAATTTCTCACAATCACATATCTTAGTGCTTTGAATAAGGCAAATCAATTTTTGACAATGTTGTCTTTGTGATCTCTCCAAAATGCCTTCTCCCAACCCTAGTGTAACTCTCTTCAAATATTTGCCTTTTTTTTTTTTTGTCTGACAAGTAATTTTACATTCATTGGCATTGCTTGCTTCTAATCAGAGAACCATTCCAGCAGCCAGCAGATGTTTAAAGACAGCGTCTGCTGTTTTTATTTAAACTGGGGAGGGTTTGATCCCAGGAGATGTCCTACCAAAATCATTGGGGCTGCCTGTCTGCTATAAAAGAAATACTCAGTGGCAAGATAGGTAGAACTGAGCTGCAGAGCTTTCAAGGGAATTGAGCAGGTTTTCAGAAATAATTGGTGCAAGCTGATTTTGCAACAATAATTCCCTTGATGGTAATGATGCAGGAGTGCATTTCAGACGTTTTGTGGAATAAACTGAATGACCAGCAATATTCATTGCTGCCTCCTTCCTGTATGCTGCAATGAGAGCAAGACTGGTTTTGGACAAAGAGCTTCAGTTTCCTATTTCTATTGCGGTTCTTGTAATATGATGAAATAGAGTACACTGTAAAGTAGCCTACAGCAAGACCAGGTGTGGAGATGGTGGAAAACAGAGATAAGCAGATCTTTGTAGAAGAACGTGGAGCTCAGATGCTACTTTTTTGTCTTCATGTGATGGTGGGCTCCGAGGTAGCTGACAGTCACGTCACTTCATACTTGTGGCTGAAATTTGTAACATGTAGCACATTGCAAAGAGGTACTTATGTACTTCATTTCTTGGTAAAATACATGACACAGCAGAAAATTTTAAAGATGTCCCACATAAATATCAAATGAGGGATTTTCAGTCCCAGTAGTTGTGACAATTAAACAGCAGAGGGAATGAAATGCTGTCTGCTCTAGAGAACCTGCTGTGATATATTTAAAGCCTCTGCTAATACATTACACGGGGCCTATTTCAATAGTTTATAACAATTCCCTGTGGCCAATTGCACCACTCTTCAGGACTGATGCCCACAAGAGGCTTTCTTTAGGATGGACAGGATTTCTCTTAATCCAACTTAGTATCACAAAAATATTGTTTGCTTGTGGCATAGTAGATGCCAAAGATGCCAAATGAATAATCACTGAGTAAATTTTACTGTCACTAGGTTTTAATATACAGTTTCAATTCATTGTTTATTCAGGCTTACTACTTTGATATTCACTTGTTGATACCTTTTACTGTGATAACCAATCACCTGCTAGTCTTGCTCTTCCTTCAAAGGTGTTTTATGTCCTATTAGGTCTTACACAATTTTCAAATCTCACTGCTCCCTTTCCTGCTTTCCCATACTGGTTTAAGACATGATATCAGATGCACATTATGCACATGACTCCTTGTAAACACTGAACTGGCCCTTTTATGGCACTCTCAGAATGTCACTTATTCGCACTTTTCAGGCTTTTAGGGACACAAAGGCATTTTTTTTGTAAGTGATCATCAGGCCCCATGAATCTAAGTGTGAGATCCTCTTGGCTATAGCTGTGTTTTTAGGAGTATGATAACAGACATAACATTAAACAAAATCAGCAAATATTGGCTCATCTAGTGACACACCAGCAGTACTTGGGGTTGCCATGCAAAAAAAAAAAAAGGCAGGATGTTGGGGAGACAGAGTTTGGAAGCCAGGCTCATCAGGGAAGACAAGTGATTTAACATAGCCCTTCACAGTAAGTGCCTACAGCTAGCTGATTGCTGAAGCAGCATTCAGAGGATCTGTAGAGGAGATTAAACAATCAACCAGGCCAGTTAGCAAAAAGGATGCTGTGATGGCAATAGTTACAGCAGTTTCCTTTGGAAAGGAGGCTGATTCCTGCCAGTAGTGCTCTTATACCTCTGAAGATCACCTACAGTAAGCATTCCTTGGTTTAGTATACATTGCTCGGTTTACCTTGTTTGTAAGCTTTTTTAGTTTGCTTTCTCTTTGTCTGCCCTTACAGGATTATATGAATTGTTGCTCCTTCACTTGCCTCTCAGCAATCCTTAAACCTTTCCATTTCAGGTGCACACAGTGACTTGAACCCTAAGTATGTGAACTGTAGGACAAATACTGAATTTTGTGGGACTACTCATGCGTAAAGTTAAGCCTGTATCTGTTCTCTGGGAAAAGAGATGGGAGGGGATACCCCGTCATGAGAACCTGTATTTGATCAGCCAACAGAGATAGCTACAGAGTAGTTGCTCTTAAGGTAGCATTCCTAAAATCAAATAACCAAAACTGAATTTTGAGGTAGCTGTGCAGAATGCTATCTGCAGACCACAAGGCCAATCCATAAAAGTACAGTTAATGACAATATATGATTTTTTAAAATAAGGTTTTTCAAATCACCAGCCATAAAAGATAATGATAGCCATAAAGAATAGCAGATGGAGAGTGTCTTGTTCTCGCCTGGTCCCAGACTTTGATGCTGGAGTGACTGGCAAACACTAAACAATAAAGGCTTGCGTGCAGCTTACATGAAATACTCTGAAGGTGTTAAGATTGATTTCTGGGTAGGTTCATAAGCAAGGTTATTTGTGTCATATAGCTTTACCATGTCACCTAGAAATCCTTCCACTGCCAATAAGAAATTACTCTATAAATAGTAAAGGTGTGCCAAACCCCATAAAGCACTCTACAAACCTGATCCTGTTCCTGCCAGGGCTCAGATGAGTAGTGACTCTCCCTGATCTGAGTTGTGATGTGCATTAAGCTGTGACAGTATGTGCATATTGACACAAAAAGGGCCTAGATCAATACAGCCACTTGCAAAATGAAGGGGATACGTTGATATGGAACTAACATTAGGCAACGTAAGAGAGAGGAAATTTGAGCCAAAGACATTAGAGAAAATACTGAAGACAGTCAGAAGTGTTATGGGAAGTTTAATATCCACAGAGAACATAGCAGTACAGGGCATAAGCTATCATCTGGAAGATAACATCAGGAATATTTTACTCTATGTGCTTGCATTAATTTCATGTTTACAGTTTTAGAAGGGCATCAGGGACCTATCAAAAAGCAGACAGAAAAGAACTTTCCATCATATCTTACTTCTAACCAAATGTGTTTCTCTGATGTTAGAGCAGGAATCTGATTTCTATTAAACTGGCATAAATCTCAAAACCCCCATCAGTCTAATTTTATGTTGGTGATGGATTTCACTGAACAGCTTTTGTCTCCCCATTTCTTAGAAATAATAAAGATAGATAAAAAAATGCTGGAGGATTTACAGCAGGAAAAACCTGCAAAATTATTGCCTGTATATTTTCAGTTATAATGATCCTGTACAATCATAAACTATTTGGTTGCTTGCAAAAATGTATAATGTTATTTGTTCCTTACATAATTGTTGTACTTGTTTCATCAAGGCTTAAAGTTACTAATATAAGCAAATTTTCAAGTAGTGACACAGTAGAAAAATAATGATTTTTTATGCTATTTGTCAATAAATTATAATGAAGAGGTGATTTTGACATGAAATAAAGAATGGAAAGCAAACCAGAAAAAGCGACAAAAATTATTTGTATACAAAACTCATCTCTTGTAATTCTGAAAGTCCAATCTCAGTAAAGGCCATTTGAGTATTTAGGCAAGAAATACCAGCTAGGAAAAATGCACTGCTGCATTTACACCTATTGCCTTCAATTTGGAGAGTATTGTCAACAACACCACTTACAAGGAACTTGAGTCTGCTTGGATATAGATTTTCTAATGACTACCCAAGGGCAACTACCAGAGAGGATGGCCACATCTAGGATGTCTAGACAACT
>WEIT01000071.1:337-12857 GCA_013389985.1 Dryoscopus gambensis
GTGAGTCTGAAGGTCTGGTTTAGCTTTTCTGTTCATCATGAAAACACAATAAAACCACTGCAACTCAAAACCAAGGCCAAGCAGCACACTTGAAATGAAATGGAAATCAGGGAAGGAGGAGCGTTTGTGCAAATAATTCACTCTAAGGTCACTAGGCAAATACTTTGCGTGCATTTTGATATGCACAAACTTCAAGCTAAATAAATAAAATTATTTCCTGTGTGGAAGCTGGGAATGTACAGCCCCTCCACACTTGCGGATGAAAAAATATGCTAAACTATCAGCAAGTAACACAGAGAACTAGTGTACTGAATTTAGGTCATGCCAATTATTTTTCTCTGATGCATGTTAAAACTTGCAACCTTATTCAAATCTTGCTATTTTTGGAAAACATTGAAGAAGAATTTCTGGTCTTTCCTCTTGCAGCCTCTGCAAAAAGGTTTTCTACTTACAGAGACTGTTCTCCCTCGGATCCAAAGAAAAGTAAGATCTCACTAATGTTTGTCAGATGTAAGCTTCAATCTAATGCTATGCAGCCCTGCAAGTGTGTCTCTATTACAGTTATGCAATCTCAAAGCACAGGAGTCAAAACGAAGTTGCCATGCTTCTAAAATTTCATAAACATTTGAACACAACTGTATCATAAATACATAGTACAAAATTATATTACAAGCCCCACTAACAGTAGGGTAAAAGAATAAATATTATTATAAAAACAAAATTAAATCCCTAAAAAATAAACTAAAATTACATAGAGTAACACAGGAAATCTCAGGAGAACAAAGTCATCCTGGATCACCCCATCCCCATAGCAAGACCATTGTTTCTCCATGAAAGTGGCACTTTTACATCCAAAGGCAAAGAATCA
Organism: Dryoscopus gambensis; assembly: GCA_013389985.1. Classification (NCBI taxonomy): domain Eukaryota; kingdom Metazoa; phylum Chordata; class Aves; order Passeriformes; family Malaconotidae; genus Dryoscopus; species Dryoscopus gambensis. The sequence continues at coordinate 1,206 of WEIT01000071.1, forward strand.
AGCAACCAAACAAAATTTCAGCTACAGATCTTTAGCAAAACTTCAGTTTCAGAAACAAGGGCTAAAACTGAAGACTTAACTTCCCCTAACTGCTTAGGTGCCCCCCCCACAATTTGATTTACTTAGCATAAAACCCCACTAAGTGTGCACATGAGGAACACCCTCCCTCTTGGCTAACCCACACGCCAGGCCCGTTCAGCACACTGACCTACTGTGGATTTGCATACTAAGCAGCCTCATGGTTAACCTGAGGCACATTCACTGCACACCAATGCTAATCCTCTCAGTCAGAGGCACAGCAAACATCACCTCACATTTAAAATAAAGTAAAAAAACCAAAATTTAAAATAATAGTAAAAAAATTTACCTGGTAGAGCACTCACCCAATATATCACTCTTAGGTTGGGCAAAATGGAGTCACTTTTCCTCTCCTCCGTTGAAACTCTGTCATTCTGCAGAAAGTAGGGTAGAAAATACAGAATTAGAGAAAGGATAAAAGGGAGCTCAGCTGTACAGCACAGCAGGGGTCTGGGCACACCTCAGTTTATATCCTCTAAGTCACGCTCGCCGTACGTACGCCTGCCCGTTATGTCCTAAAGAGTAGCCGAATAAAACATCACGGGCTGAATCCAGTTCAGACAAGCTAAGGAGTCAGATTTTGAATAGGAATGAGACACTAATGTGATTGTGAAAATCCCATTAAGAGCCTTTACCACCTCTGCTTACCTCCACATCTTCAAAAATCTAGATCAGACAGCTTGCCTATGGTCGCGCTGTACATCTGTGCTGAAGCAAGGAAGTGCTGCTGGGTTCCCAAGCTCTAAATCCCAAGGGCTTCAGGCCACACTCCTTCTGGAAATTGTTAGAGCTGACTTTCAACTTAATTATTCTTAATGCCTGGAAACCTCTATCCAAATGAGCCCTCATTTTCCTGGTAAGCAATATCACTGGCCTATAAAGTACATCAGAGACATGGGTCACTGAGATCTGCCTGGTACCTCCATCACACCTAGGTATTTTCACTAGGTCAACAAAGCATGATAAATATCTAAACAAAAATAATGTTTCTTCTACCACTTCACAAAAACCAGCTACGTAGGTAGAATTGCAGTGCAACTTCTTCTCGCAAAATTTATTAGCCTGCCTTGAAGACTAAAAAGGGAGGATTTTTGATTTAACAAGGGAAAGAACTCATTTCCTCCGCTAAGCTTGTAACCCCTCCCAGCCCCAACAGAATATCTGGAACTGAACAAGGATACCTTTTTTTATTATTTTCATTTCTCTAAGACATTGCTTTATGTTTCCCTTTTCTAGGGGACCCAAGATTAATTCACCTCTCCTTCCTTGCTATTTCTGTGCCATGGACTGAGCCAAGGGTGACAGTGAGGAATCCACAGAAACTGAACATCAAATGTTCCTGTTCTGTACTTTCATGAAACTATTTAATTTCTTTCTTCTTTTGTTTTTTATATCATCATAAGGCCTGTTTATATACTTGGAGTGGAAACAGTGCACATTCAGCTGCAACTGATTTCCTGTATGGCAAAATACCTCAGCATTCAGCTGGCTGGGAACACTATAGAGGCCTCTTACCATCACCAGTTTTTTGAGACCAGGAAGCTCTGCCCAACGCTTGTTCTTATGCCAGAATAAATGAGAGTCCCTGCTAAGTGTCTGAGTTAATTCAGTCTAGGTGAACTAAATCATAAACAGGCAAAATTTTATATTTCAAAAACACATTTAAAAAATACTGGTCTACTTTCAACTTCAACACTAATACCATCAATTCAACCTTGCTAATGGGGCATAATGTTCATCTACAGATGTTTTTTAAACACAAAAATGACTCCATCTGAGATTTTCTTGTAATGAAACATCAATATATTTGCCCCCTCCATGCGATCTTTACACCATTAAATTAACACTACAGGCAATTTCACAGACTAAAAGAGTATTTTTTTCCTTTTGGTATCACTAAGTGACAACTACAGCAACAATTTTATTTACTTCACTTAGTTTTTCCTGTTCGTAAATGAAGACACAGAGTAGTCTCCACTAACATTTCTAGGTATCCGAAGAAGGAAATACATGAGTAGTCTCACCAGGTTCCTGTGATCAGACTGTAACAGCTGTAACATTCAAATGCTCAACCACCTAAATGTACTCCAGATTGTAAATTAAGCAAAACAGAAATGCAAAGTGACCTCTAATTACCATCCTACTTTCCATTTATCATGCAAGTTTCCCTAGCCTCAAATCCTCCAGAGTCAAAGGACTCAATTTCAACTGCTTGAGAACCCAGCTTCTCCAAGAACCCTAGAAAAAGGCAGACTGGCAATACAACCACAACCATTTAAATATACACACATCTGTGCGTGTATATACATATAATATACATTATATATAAATAAATTAAAATCAGGAACCTAGATAACCCTGATGAAGCCTGAACTTTTTACTGGGGCTCTCTTATTTGCCAGTAGTTTCATCAATGACAGTTTCTTAGTTCTAGAGTAAAATTATTTGCCAAAAGCTGAGTTATTCTCTACCTGCCAAAGGACACAATGGCCTTTCAAAACCTTTCAACTGATGATCTGAGACAGGGTCTTATGGTCACATCCAAATAGACTAAAAGACAAGCTCTTGGATGCTACAGAATGTTCTACCAACCTTCTTTAACTTTTCCAAGAAGGTTTTCTACAGATTTTGCTATCATCATACTATATAACAGGACAATCTGTAATGAAAATGAATTTTTCATTCTGTGAATTTTTTTATCAATTCAGTGGTTTGTTTCTCAACCATCAGTGTAAGAAAACGGAATACTTTTGTACTAGAAAAACAATAATGAAGAAAAGATGTTGCATGTTTCTTTCAAGGAAGTGATTAACAAATATACTGTCATTTGTCCTATAATTTCTATTTTAGCTTTAAAAGGTTTGCATGATTTAAAATACTCTTAGTGTAGAAATATATCACAACTATTAATCAAAAGCTTTACTTCCTAATCACTTTTAGAAAATATATAGGGTTAAAGCATCAAGCAAGTAGCAGCTTAAGAAGCAAATACACCAAAGAAACCTGCATTCAGATATGTAAACTGACTTGAACCATAATGTCTGGCTGTCCTGTGAAAAACACTTTAGAACTTGGAGTTCACTCTATAATGTTAAATTAAAAGCCCAGAAATTTGAAAACTACCTTTCAAAATGCAGTAAAATTAAGGTGCTCCTGTCAGGTGTACTCTGCATGGGAGGCAACCAAAATAATTTTCAGTAAGAGGATGGGTGCTTTATTTCTTCGGAGTCATTGAGATTATCTCCGCCTCAGTTTTCCTAAAACATGTAAATGACACACAACCCTTCTGTTCTACACACTCTCTCAGTGTGGGGAAAGCTAACATTATCACTTTAGTCCAATAAACTGGTTCTCTCAAACCATGGGGTCCGAGTTTTGAAATCTCTGCTTTTAAAGAATTGCTCTATCCTGTTTCCGCTAGGGTAAAAGACCAAAGTAAGCCAGAGCCATTCAGCTAGATGTAATTGTGTTTCGCAAACTTACAGGTGGGAATTTGCTTCAATTCCAAGTAGGATATCAAGACACTCATTCCATTCATTGTCACCTCTGCTCTCACCTAGTCCCCAATCACACATCCATACAACTCCATCCTTACACCTTGGACCATATGTAGCATTTTAAAACAAATACTCTTGCCAAACAATTCCACATACTGACCCTCTAAGAAAAAGCTCAGAATAAAATTCTTAGGAGAAGTTCACATGTGCTAGACAGCAAACCACTGTGCATGTTTAATCACCAGTGAGGAGGACTAAAGTAAAAATTTATTTGACATGAATTATACTGAGCTATGTTCCAGTTCCTAAAGTCCAGCTTTTCTGGCTGAGGAATGCAGCTTGCTTTTACAGGAAGACCCCATACTGTAGCACCTTCTCATTGCACGACATAACCGATTAACAGACAGAAAATGTGGCACATCCCAAGCAAACTGATTTATTCCACATGCAATCAGCTGAGAGCTTTCCCAGACATATTAAGCTAATTTCATGGACTAAGTTCATGCAGCGCTCCTGGAGTTGCTTTCAGTCTATCCATTCACTCTAACAGTGAACAGCACAAAGGTGAGTTGCATGACAAGGTCAGCATCTGAGTGAGTCTTTGCCAGAACTCCTCCAGACCATACCTGGTATGACGTCAAACTGTCCCCAGGAAAGAAGTCAGTATTGGGCAAGTATGGGCATAGACAAGTAACTGTGATCCAGGTACCAGAACTAATCACCCCCTGATACGACTCAATATTTGTAATTAACAAATAAAAGGAACCAACCCAGTACATTTTCCTGAAATCATCAGAAGGTGGGCATCACTGATGCTCTATTAAATACTGAAAGAACTCTGTGCACGACCGACATTGACTTAAAGAGCAAACAAGATTTAGTGGGCAGACTCCTCATCAGTACAAGACAGCAGCAATGAAGAAGCATTCAGACAGCCCTAGCATTCGGACCCCTCTGGAAGCTCAAATAGCTGCATGATGCACACAGCCAGGGTGGACAGGTGCATCTGTCAGGTGTGTATGTCAGCACTGTCCCCTTGAGATGAAAGAGACTGGCGAGCAACAGATCTTCAGTTACAAAGGCTGATGATCAGCTTTTCTTCTGAAGAGAGCAAATGAGATCATCATGGTTGTTATCAGCAGGATCCTCTGCTGTAGGGCTGCAGAAAGAACCCCTTCAATGTGGTTCCTTTTGGATCCGCACTGTGCACGGCAGCAGCAGGACGGGCTAGCTCTAAGACTGAAGAACACAAGTGACACTGTCAGCACGCACAGCCATGAGTGAGGAAGCACACCTGTGCTGGTAACAGGCCACGCTGCCAGGGAGAGCGCTGCTGCAGGTGAAGAGGCAAAGGGCAAACTGCAGTAACTGAGATCACCAGGATGAGTCGGCACGCACAAGATCAGCTCTAAAATCTGCCCAGCACGGCTTGTGCCTTGGCAAACCATCTGTCCATCACACCAAGAGAAAAGTAGGGTTTTCTTAATGCTCTGGTCTTCACTTCCCTGATGGCAGGCTCTAAGAAAGTGGAAAACAATCCTGAAGGGAAGGTCTGCAGCAAACCTTTTCCTCTGAGAAATCTGCCTAGCACTGACTCTCCTAGCACAGACATCTCCAATACCAATTTAGGAACCACGTGATCTAAAGCAATGGAGGAACACAAGCATGCCAAGATACTGCCCTATATATCAGAAAGAAACCTTGGAGATTAAATGGTCATTAATGCCTTCAGAATTACTCATTTTCACTTAATAACAGACTGCAGTATTCTGTAGTGGCTTACCAAAACATCTACACTGTGCCTGATGCTTGGTACCACAGGTAGAGGTTAAGAATGTTAGCAGCTTTGCCCCAAAAATCCGTGAAAAACTCAGAAGATTAAAAGAGTTCAAGCTCAGGAGAAGGAGATGCTGGAGACAATCTCCTCATACCACAAGGCAGAAGAGCCTCCAAAGTACAACCAACCCAATAAGGCAAGGATTCTCAGAGGCTATATCCAGTGAGGAGTGGGCTAAGTGGTCCTGTCTGCCTGCAGGACAGAGACAGCAACCTCTTCAAGGCAGCACAAAATGACCAAGATAAAGCAAATCACATATTTAAGACTTCAGATTCATCCAACATGAGAGAGACTGACACTTATCAGAGAAGACTGACAGAAAGGAGATGTTACAAGCCATATGCTGGTAGTGTATGAAGGAAGGCAAGCTCTCTCTCCAAATTTAATAATGATTTATTGTTAAATACATCTTCGTCTACCATTCAAACAGGCTAAGACTGCTGAGTCTTCAGAGAAATTAGTGCTTCTACAACCGACTGAAATCTGTGATGACATCACTCAGACACTAAGGTGTGACAGCTCTCTGAGCAACCTCACGAGGTATGTTATCAGGATAGTGAGAAGGAATTGGAAAGTAAACAGTGAGAAAGCTTCATAAGTACTTGAGTATGAAGCATGCTCATCTTGGCAGCACCAGTACTGCTTGTAAGCCAAACCCAGGTTTCTGCTATTAACTTGGTTTCAGTTTAAAACAATAAGTGGAAAGCTCTGTACATACTAAAGTGATAAAGATTACTGACATGGAGAATAAGTAGTTCTTCATGTCACCTATTTTCAGAATTATTTACAAAGAAGGAACTATCATTTTTCCTTCATATCAGACATCAAGGACACAAAGCACTATGTTACTTTATACTGAAGTACCACAGGTCAGTGGCAGCAGCAGAAAGCAAGTGGTTCTGCTACTGCCTTTCTGAAATGTGTTGGGACCTCAGCTATGGACCTGGACTGACTGGGATAGGCAATGCAAATACAGAAGAAGAAACAAAAACAAAAGGAAAACCCCCAAAGAGCACACTGATTCTGGCATGCAGAAGTCACAACGAAGCTGCAGCAGACAGTGTATCTAATCTTAGGGGACACACATGAGGGTAAACATTGGTAAATACTTTAACAAACCAGAGTTTACAGGGGGTTTAGGGAGTAAAATTTGTCCATGTTTACAGATAACTTTGCATAACACAAGGGGAAGCATGGGAGAAAGTACAAGCACTAAAGCCTATGCACTAAATCTAGGAGATAGGGACTCCTTCTGTAGGCTAACTAAAAGGCAAAAGCCGACCTTGAAGCCCACAGCCAGAGGACAATGCTGGAAGATGTCAGCCATGACCATGAAAAGAAACTGGCTGTTACACTGTCCCTGACACTGCTCCTTAGGACAACCCAAACAGCCATCAGTTTCCCAACCTAGGTACCAAGGTTTCATCTGCAATGGCTGTGAGTAAGCAGCTGAGCAGGTGATTCAATCACCGTACCCATGACACACTTTATCTCTGCTCTATACTTCCAGTGAAAGGAAGCACGCATCTTATCAGCAGAAAACAATAGCTGAATAATACTAATGCTTGGAGCGTGATCCTGAAATGTCTAAAAGGATACAAAGGTTCAAATATTTCAATGTTAACATTCATTAAGTTAGGTTTTAAAACATCTGGGCAGGGCTCACATGCAAGTTCCTACAGAACGTATGCTTACAGGAAGAGGCTTGGCACAACTTGAATCTGAAATTCAATGACAGAGCAGGCAAGCAAGACTTATAGGATTCAAAGTTAATTAGCACTGCTTCAGTCACAAGTTTACATGGGAAACTGCTGCCAGCGGAAGGAAGAAAGGAAGGGAAGAAGGGAGGAAGGAAGGAAGGAAATAATCAATTCGAATGCATGAAGATGCTCTTACAGATAAATTTTTAAACCGTTACCTTGCTTTGCATTTTCACAGTAATGCTCTGCATTGTGATTAGTGAAAACACAGGTTGTGACCACCCTCACATGCAGGTGCTTCAGAAGGCACCCCAGTCAACAGCTGACAGTGGGTTTAAGAGTTTGTAACTTGGCTTGGACAACTGCTTCTTTTAGGCCTCCTTGATGAGTGTAAGTAGTTTTCCCCTCTATTTCCTTCCCCAGTCCTCCCTGACTAGGCCCCTTTATTTTCCTGCATTTGTAATCAAGTTCATGCTTAAACCTATTTTAGGCCAAGTTCACGTACACTCAAATTTTGGTGAATGAGGCTAGACTAACCTATTTGATACAACAACCATAACTAAAAAAAAAAGTTTATATCCTTGAAGTGATTTGGGAAACTTTAAACACTAGGAGATAGTTTGTCACACACTTTTTTTAAAATTAATTAATATAAACAGGCTTTACTGATACTTTTAGTTATTATTCAATCTGTTCACATTCATCTCTTGTATTCTTAGCCACGTACATAAAAGACTCCTGTACTTATAATCGTAACTGTTGCCACTGCACTGACTCACCTTACTCTTCACTCCCTCTACTCCTGTTCCCAGGTCGGTTTTGTGCTTCCACTACTCGCTGTGGTGTGTGAGGCTTTTCTAAAGCGGAGAGGAAAGCTAAGGCTCCACATCCCTTGCATTCTAAGTTTACAAGAATAACACTTGCTTCCACTTTTTTTTCTCATTGACAGTCCTACTAGCTAAAACTTTTTATGTGCAGTGACAGAAGTGCAGGTTCTCAGAATTAACCATTCAGCAACAGCTCTGCAAGCCTTTCGGCCACTCCAGACTCTGCTGAGGGCTGCAAAAATTCTTTCCCCCCCACCTCCCCCTCTTAACTCTACAGAAGCAGAATGTCATTTAGAGTAAGTAGTGGTAAGACATCCTCACTGTCCCCACCAGCAAAAATTCCAGAATATTTTAAGAGGATCACCATAACTCCAAATGTCTTCAGTAGACATTACATTATTAACTTGCATTTTTTAAAATTTCATTATTCTATCTCCTATTGTATATTCTAGCTAAACATCTGTGCACTACATTTGGCGATTAAGAAATTTATGGCAAAGTAACTTAAAACCATAACTAGTTTAACGTGTCAATGAAAGAAGTTTCTTTAACACAGCAACCTTCCTTCTCAACACAACTGAATACAAAAGCAAATGCACATCAGATTAATTCCTTTGTTCTAATTTATACCTGCCACTGCTTTACTCATGTCTAATCTGAGAAACACTTCTAAATGGAGCCTGCAAATGGCCCCCTTTATCATCAGCTTGGATGTTTCCATTATTTCCTGATCTAGCACATCTAACCCTGTGGAATTGGGGTACATGACAGGGCCATGCTGCCACCCAGAAATGTGGTCCCTCTTCTTCCTGACCCCATGCTCCCAAGACCAACAGCTGCAGCTCTGGTTTGGCCAGTAGAGACTTAGTGGTGCCCAGCAATTGTTGGAATGGCAACCAAGCATAAAGAAAATGAATTAATAAATAAATTAAAATCAACAGTTGAATGAGTCCTTGGCATACTTTAATAACTGTGCTAAGTATCTGTTAAAATATTGTTATTTAGGAGGCCTTAAAAAAATAAGAGACAAAATAAAAAAGGTCCATCCATTCTGTAGTATCCTTCCCCAAGAATTGTTTTGGTTTAGGATTGGTCTTCCTTAGTGACAATTTTAGAGATGGCACCTGTGTACAGAAACCTCTTTTTCAGTAGCAGTATCTCAGACTAATCTGTGGATCTTCTCTTCAAAATTAGTAACAGCAGATTTTGTAACTGTGTTCTTGATTTCTCCATTTTTGGGTAGATCTCAAAAGTACTCACCAGAGCCTACAAGTTGTATGGGTGATGCTACCACAGAGCATCAAACCAAAACACAACCCCATTAAATACAGAGCAGGATAAAATGACAGAAGCCAATGCCAAATTACAGTTCTGTTAGTGTTCAATGGTTAGAGAAACAGACCAGCTTTGCACTGCTGACTTTGCATTCAAAGATAATAAAGCACTACTTCAAGTAAATGCCCCTGTCAGTTGCTACAGCCCTATCTGGTTAGCAGAGCTTAAAAAGCCTTTCCTGAATGGGAGCCAAGAAATCACAAGAGTATGAAAGGCAGAGGACGACAGGTATACTACAACCCAATCCAAATAAATGCACACAAGGAGGCTTTCAAACGTGCATACTGCTCCAAATGACTTCACAAAAATATGATCACTGGTGCCACATGAAAGACTGCATCAGTGAAAGGTTCAAACATACCAACCTACACAAATAACAGTAGCAAAAAGTATACAAACTCACTACTTGCCACTTACTAGAAAAGTAAGCAGATATTTTCACTTCCCTTCTAGCTTGAACTTTTTAGGTCACAACAAAGGTTTAAAATAAAATAACAAAACAAAACTACAAAGAAACCCAAAACACAACCCCAATAAAAAACCTACCTAGACAAAAACACTCCACTTCCACACAGGAAGGTACCAAGTGTTCAGTTAGTTAGCTCAAATCCTTTCTACCTTTTTCCATCACCTCACAATCAAACATTTGAGTCTCAAAGTATGCCTTTAGACAGTTAATTTGTAGTCTCACATCCTGCCCAAGGAAGAACACATTAGCAGATGTCCTGAAATGATGAGAGCTGCCAACACACCAGGTTCACTACTTGAAGATTTCCACTTAAAAATCAAGCCATTGCTGTCTTTCCAAGATGTTATCAAGTAAGACTATAAATTACAAACTGATTTGGCTACACACCTTTTTTTTTTAGTTTTCTCTTTTTTGGAAAAACAAAAGTAAAACAACAAGAAAAACGACACCTTAACACCTAGTGTCAGAATCATCTTTGCAGAGATGCACTCAGTTTTGTGGCCATGGGTCGACATTGTTTGCTTAGGGCTCTCTAGGGCTGTGAGAAACAGCCAGCACTCCCGTAAATGAACGCATTTAAAACTGAATCTTTTATCAGTGTTTTGCACCATTTCTAGTTTGCCAACTGAGAACACAGAGCAGATAATAGCTAAGCATCTGCATGGACCCGAGAACAATACCAATATTCATTAAGAGGCCGATCTCAAACTGCGTTCTCATATTTTCAAGACAAGCACTCTATTAATACACTTCTTAACCTTAGCATAACTCTTATGTTTTCATCCCAAAGCACCTACACACACATTGGTGAAGAGTTCCCAAAATTATGACAACTACGTGCCCCACACACACCAGGCAAAAAAACCCCCCTAAAAATAAATCTCAGGGAAGCTATATATTGTGCCTTGCCAACCACAGTGAATTGTACAGCCAGGAGTTGCTACAGACAGATTTAGCTTCATACAAGCTAACAGGATTCCTTTATAAATTTAGCTAGAGGCACAGGCAACAAACGCTTGTGGAAATTTGAACCGCAACGCTCCAGCAGCAAAGACTGCTCCCTCCAAGAATGAAACAGTAGCAAAAGATGACTATTAGCACGCTCTTATTACACAGCTTTCAAAACACCTATAAGTCATCAGGTTCTCTACGCAGAGTTATTAAACTGCTAAAGTACCAGCAAACATTAAAAGAAAAAGCAAGACCACAGCTCTTTCTGTGTCTGCCAATTAGTAATCAAAGGAGGAAAAAAGCCAACTAAATAGAGACGGTATTGGAAGCCAGCTGAACGTTCAGCTAAGTTTGTTTCACGTCCTTTCCCCACATACTTGGAGCAGTGTGGCTTGTGAAAAAAGAAGGAAGCGAGCGCCTCAGGTCTGTCAGTGCTAACTGAAGGATGAGCTCTGAAGGCCTTCTCCTTCAACAAGAGGGACTGGGACACACGACCTGCAAAGCGGGGAGAAGACGAGTGCATGGATATGGAGAAATGCATCCAGGATCCTATAGGGCAGCAGAACACAGCTCTGCCCCACTGCCTCTCCACAGAATCAAAGCTCCTGCTACTTAACAATAGATCGATCATACTTTTAAACCTCTTTTATACCTCTCACAATCCCATTAACTTTAAAACATTAAAAGAAAAAAAAAAAAAAAAGGATAGGTCTTGCGGGTTTTTTTGAGTTTTCCAGAAGACACACGTTCGCGAAAGCATCCCCACAAAAGCCGAGGCCCTATACAATTTTATCATATTTTAAAAGCAGTACCTCCTTCCTCGCCAAAGAAACTCGATGAAACCCCCAGGCTCGGCCTGAGCCGGTGCAGCTCGGCCAGGCTACCCCCGGCGGAGCGCCGGAGCACAAAGCGGTGCGGTGGCCGCGGCAACCGCGATGGGAGCCCGGCGCACGGTGCC